>WNWK01014246.1:0-12500 GCA_009830355.1 Cherax destructor | reverse complement strand
GTATATGTGTGTGTATATATGTGTGTGTATATGTGTATGTATGTGTGTGTATATATATGTGTGTGTTAGTTACCATTTTGTCCTAGGCACATGTCGATTAGACACTAGGCCTGTTGTATGTATGTATGTGTGTGTGTGTGTGTCTGTGTGTCTGTGTGTGTCTGTGTCTGTGTGTCTGTGTCTGTATGTGTCTGTGTGTGTGTGTCTGTGTCTGTGTGTGTCTGTGTCTATGTCTGTGAACGAAAATTAGGTGTTTCAGGTGTTGTTTCTGGGCATGTCAGGTGTGGTGTGTTGTGTGAAGATGGGTGTGTTACAGTTGTGTGTGACAGGAAGATGCAGATGTTATGTGGGTGATGAAGTATTACATGTGATCGTGCAGCTGAGGTATTGCATGTGTTGTGTACGTGTATTACCTATATTGTGTGAAGTTTAAACACTTCAAATATTGTATTTGTGAAGGAGCTGCAGGTGTTGGTTAATGGGGTTTAAAGCTTATCGACCACATTAGAATCATTAAGGCTGCACGTAACCTTTTCACCACCTGAAAAAAATCCTTTAATCCTTAAAATAATGTTTAAAGTAAACTCTCAGCACCAGTGTTGCCACTCACAAAATTTAAAATTTCCAGGATAATCCTTCAAAAAATCCCAAGGTCTATTTTTCTAAGCGTAACTGAAAGACAATATAAATACGTACCAGACGCGTCATTTATTCTCACTAGGAACAAACAGAAGATGATTTACTGTAGGAAGAGCACAACTGCTGTAGAGTTGACAAATCTCTCGTCTTCTTCTTCTTCCTACTTTCCTCTCTCCTAATATCGTTGTTGGCACTGGCCAGATCTTAAATCATTAGTGATTTGGATGGTTCCCAGCTCTGGCAAGTGTTCTCTTGTCTTGCTATTTCTTGCTTACCTAATAAACGATTTGCTATTGTTGTTGCATACATCCTATTTATTTGCTTAGTTTTCATTATCATTATTTTAATTATCACTCAATGATATACAATAACTAGTACAATAATCCAGGACTTCCTAAGTCACTAGAACACTGAGTGTGAGTCACTGACTCAGAGGAGTCACTGACTCAGAGGAGTCACTGACTCAGAGGAGTCACTAACTCAGAGGAGTCACTGACTCAGAGGAGTCACTGACTCAGAGGAGTCACTGACTCAGAGGAGTCACTGACTCAGAGGAGTCACTGACTCAGAGGAGTCACTGACTCAGAGGAGTCACTGACTCAGAGGAGTCACTGCGTTGGTTCTAGAATATTTGCTATTGTTTACTTTTAATTTCCTTCTCAAATATACATGAAAGTTTGGACATATTTAATATTACAGTGCCTGTGCTTTTTTTTATATATATTTTTACATCCAAGAACCCGGATCCTCAAATCCCAAGATCTTTGGAAAAATCCCAGGAAAATCTTTGCTCAGGGTATATACAGAGAGAAATGGACCTCTCGGAGTATATATCCTGTGTAGATTTTGGTTAAGTTGGGTACAAGGTGTCAGTAAACAGGACAAGTGTTTCCTGACGTGGGTCTTAGTCATTTGATGACACGCCGCTGGAGCCTTTGGTCATCTGACCGAGGCCTTCCGCTGGCTTACCAGTCCACCCCTTTAAAAAATTTAAATTATTTTGGGTGTAGGTGTTGGGCAAGGAAAATGTATTTCTCTCTCAACAATACAAAACAAAATTCGATAAACTTTAATGTGAATAACATCACTACGATAATTTAAAGTTTAACCATGTTAACCCCTCGCATGTAATTCAATATTTGATAATTGCTTATAAGTTTTACTGGGTATATAGCCTATCGACGATGAGAGGGTTATTAAACATCACCAGTCCTGCAATCAGGGTTACTTAAATCCCTAGAGTGTAAATTCTCAGCATGTATACACTGAGAGATGTACACCTCTCGTGTATACACTGAGAGATGCACACCTCTCAGTGTATACACTGAGAGATGCACACCTCTCAGTGTAGTATATAACCTGCCGGCATGATCCTACAACCTTTAATTACATGCTTTAAGATACTGCAGAGTCAAGGAGGATTCCCGAAATACCAGTTAAGGATTGAAAAGCCTCTCTCTCTCTCTCTCTCTCTCTCTCTCTCTCTCTCTCTCTCTCTCTCTCTCTCTCTCTCTCTCTCTCTCTCTCTCTCTCTCTCTCTCTTTACGTCGCACGATGGTAACTGAAGTTTTGCCATCAAAGAAGACACGCAGTCGTTCGCGTTCCACAATAACAAATCCGACATGAATCCGACGCGGATGAAAGCGGATAAAATTTGGGCAGGTGGAAGGGGAAAAAATATATATGTTGTGTTTTCAGTGGGCTAACTTTGCAAATATATTGTGTTCTACATTTTGATGAGACTCGCGAACAAATATTTTTTGGAGGGAGGATTATAAAAATTGTGGAATAACGGTTTTTTATATTCATTAATTAAAGATTACACTGCACATTTTACAATTATATATGTATATATATAATATATATATATATATATATATATATATATATATATATATATATATATATATATCAGTGTTGGGTAATAGACAGGTGCTGTTGAGCACAGGGAAGAAAATACTGGGTGTTTCAAAGAGATGGACCCAATTTCAAAGCAGTACTGCTTTGAAATTGGGTCCATGTGTTTGAAACACCCTGTAGGTGCTTCATTATCCTTAACCTTTGATGACAAAAATAACGTTTTGGAGAGAGGGAAAAAAATAAAGAAAAATGTGAACGAAATGAACATTTCAGCTGAGAGAGGAAGTGATTAGTTGTTGTATGAGGAGGTCCAGGAGTTAGATGTTGTATGAGGAGGTCCAGGAATTAGATGTTGTATGAGGAGGTCCAGGAGTTAGATGTTGTATGAGGAGGTCCAGGAGTTAGATGTTGTATGAGGAGGTCCAGGAATTAGATGTTGTATGAGGAGGTCCAGGAGTTAGATGTTGTATGAGGAGGTCCAGGAGTTATATGTTGTATGAGGAGGTCCAGGAATTAGATGTTGTATGAGGAAGTCCAGGAGTTAGATGTTGTATGACGAGGTCCAGGAATTAGATGTTGTATGATGAGGTCTAGGAATTAGATGTTGTATGAGGAGGTCCAGGAATTAGATGTTGTATGAGGAGGTCCAGGAATTAGATGTTGTATGAGGAGGTCCAGGAGTTAGATATTGTATGAGGAGGTCCAGGAATTAGATGTTGTATGAGGAGGTCCAGGAATTAGATGTTGTATGAGGAGGTCCAGGAATTAGATGTTGTATGAGGAGGTCCAGGAATTAGATGTTGTATGAAGAGGTCCAGGAGTTAGAAGGAGACAATATTTTGAGCGCTTGTGAAAATCTTATTTAATGAAAATAAGAAGGAAGAAAGTGATGATGTAGAAGGGAAGAGAATTGAGTGTAAAGCTCGTAAGGCAGATCCAGGTGATGATAATTGTTATGGTGATGATGATAAAGATTAACGTAGTCGTACATTTCCTACTAATATATTTCAGTTACATTTATCAACACCGCTTGGGAGTAATCATCTTTGGTGATGTAAGCCATCCTCTCTCCCTCGTTCTCAAACATCTTTTAATAGTCAAGTTTACAGGTAATGTCTTCCTAATAACTCTATCTGGACTTTTCCACAAATGGATTAAACCGCGATTCTGTTTGGAGACAGACGTAGCATTAACTGCAATGATGAGAGGAGGAATTTTCCGATTGCAGTAAACTGAATTCTTCCTGTGCAATAAAACCAGTTGGAGCAGCAGCAGCAGTAGCAGTAGCAGCAGCAGTAGCAGCAGTAGCAGCAGCAGTAGCAGCAGTAGCAGCAGCAGTAGTAGTAGTAGCAGCAGCAGCAGTAGTAGCAGCAGCAGTAGTTGCAGCAGTAGTAGCAGCAGCAGTAGCAGCAGCAGCAGCAGCAGCAGCAGTAACAGCAGCAGCAGCAGCAGTAGCAGTAACAGCAGCAGCAGCAGCAGTAACAGCAGCAGCAGCAGCAGTAGCAGTAAGCATCCAGGATCATGGGTGGTTAACGGTACTTTAAACCATTGTTAGGGAATGCTGTTGATAATTTTATTATGTCGAGAGTTCAATCCAACTAAGTATGAAACATTTTCAAACTTTAAAAGTCACCCAATTTTTTTTTTCTAAGACGCTGCTTAGCGGTGCGTTCTACTGGAAGATAAGGAAAGTGTCTCAAGTTCATCCCCGGTAAAATACCACCAGGGTATGTCAACATTGAGCTATATGACCTTTATGGGTTTAGCGCATAGTTATAATAATAATAATAATAATAATAATAATAATAATAATAATAATAATAATAATAATAATAATAATAATAATAATAATATAATAATAATAATAATAATAATAATAATAATGTCAACATTTAGGCGACTAGATAGATGCATTTTACTTCGTCTTGCTTCATAAAGAATTCCGGACTACGATATTCTGTCTAGTTACAGAAGTTAGCTCTTGATTCATTTTGTTAATCTCGCCTCCCTGCCACATTTCCCAGGGAGTTTCAGTAATGATATCCTGGCTACATGTATCTATGAAGGCATCCACGTACTTTCTCTTTTCTTTTCATTTACTACTGGTCTTCCATCCAGGGCCCACTCTTCACGATCACATGCTATGTTATGTGACATATTACTCCTCGAGGCCTCCAGATAATGGTCTGCAGTTTCGGCGGACTTGTCATTCGAGGCCGCAGACCTAAGAGATGAAAGGGGGAGAGAGAGAGAGGAGGGGGGAGAGGGTGTGAGAGAGACAGAGGAAGGGAGGGAGGGGGGAATAACAGTGAAAGTGATTGCACTGGGAGGTGGCGCAGAATTCAATATTGAAATCTGGCTGCAGGATTGAGTCTCATCATGCCAGCTGCTGCACCTCTCAACACAGCCGCCCCCCTCCTCCCCACCTTCTTAAAATCCTTCTCTTTCGCTCCATTACGAGAGAGAGGAAAACAATTACCTAAAATTGCATTGCCTAAAGTAGTCTGTGGTTAAGGATCTTACGCTCGTCTTGTATGAAATTCTTCCTGAAGACGACGGGGGCGAGGAGGGTGGAGGCAACACCTATCCACATAATACTAAGAGTCCATCATCGTGGTTTATTCCGAGTCGTTTTCTGTGTGCATTTGTAGTAAGAGGGAAATAGAATAAGTCACAATCTCGTGGGTAGAACACTTCACAGTAAACTCTACACTTAGGAGAGGGATTTTTTTAGACAATGTTGCGACTTGGTGTTGGTTTAGGACCAACCCAAACGTAGTGCCCCAAATGTCGTGACCCAAATATCGTGACCTAAACGTCGTGCCCCAAACGTCGTGACCCAAACGTCGTGCCCCAAACGTCGTCACCCAAACGTCGTCACTCAAATGTAGTCTTAAATTTTCTTTCCAGAGCGCGAGTTAATTGTGAATCCGGAAATATCTTTCCCAGACTCAATGTTTCTTCGACGACTCTTAGAATAACATCCCTCACGGTAGTAGTCTAGCAGACAGCAACTACCCAGGGAGGCACCGCCCTCCAGGGAGGCACCGCCCTCCAGGGAAGCACCACCCTCCAGGGAGGCACCACCCTCCAGGGAGGCACCGCCCTCCAGGGAGGCACCACCCTCCAGGGAGGCACCACCCTCCAGGGAGGCACCACCCTCCAGGGAGGAACCACCGGAGGGTGGTATAAGTATGAAACCAAAGTCTATTATATTATTGCAGTCAGACAGGATTGCTGGTCACTCTTTACGTCTCGTGAGCATGGAAGTTGGCCGGTAAATCTTACAGACTCTTATTTACATTCGGTTTATACTTAGTTTTGATTTTTTGTGTGCCTATCAGTAGGTCTAATTCGTGTAATATTTTGTATACGATTTATGAGACCTGGAGCTGAGACCGGGTCGCAGGAGTGGTCATCCATGAACTATAAACTATTAACTATTGGTGGTAGGCTCTCTCACCCTCTCACACATACACACAAGATAGTATGTGTATATGTGTGTGTGTGTGTGTGTGTGTGTGTGTGTGTGGGCGTATACGTGCGTGTGCGTGCGCGTACCCGTGACTGAAGCTGTTTCTGTGACTTTGTTTTGCTGGAGGTGTGAGTATGGCAGTGACTGCCTCACGCTGGATTAATCTGCATCTCTCTGTCCTCACTCTCAATCAGATTTTAATATTCTTAATGCACTTTAATACACTTTACCTGTTTGACCTGCTGCTGCCTGTCACTCGGTTGCTGCTGCTGCTGCTGCTGCTGCTGCTGCTGCTGCTGCTGCTACTGCTGCTGCTGCTGCTGCTGCTGCTGCTGCTGCTGCTACTGCCGCTGCTGCTGCTCACAGCGCTGGAGCTTGACCAGATGGAGCCAGGTGTTGCTTTCATTTGACACTGCTCATAGAGCTAATTGTTGCTTTGAAAAGCTTTGAGTCAGTGCTGTGACACTGGTATCACATAAAAGTGACCATACTTGGCACTCTGTCTCTCCTGAGTTATTACTGTGATAGCAGCGCACATAATCAACACATCGTCAGAAGTGCAGATAAACCGGGTAACACTGCAGCACACCCAAGGTTACCCAGGAGCGTTCTCAGGTACCGTGGAAGCAGAGCGTTCTCAGGTACCGTGGAAGCAGAGAGTTCTCAGGTACCGTGGAAGCAGAGAGTTCTCAGGTACCGTGGAAGCAGAGAGTTCTCAGGTACCGTGGAAGCAGAGAGTTCTCAGGTACCGTGGAAGCAGAGCGTTCTCAGGTACCGTGGAAGCAGAGAGTTCTCAGGTACCGTGGAAGCAGAGAGTTCTCAGGTACCGTGGAAGCAGAGAGTTCTCAGGTACCGTGGAAGCAGAGAGTTCTCAGGTACCGTGGAAGCAGAGAGTTCTCAGGTACCGTGGAAGCAGAGAGTTCTCAGGTACCGTGGAAGCAGAGAGTTCTCAGGTACCGTGGAAGCAGAGAGTTCTCAGGTACCGTGGAAGCAGACAAGACTAAAAAGCCTCTCGAAGTGTTGAACATATTGTATGACTTCCTTTTACATATGAAGGTTTCAGGGAACGTAAATTGCGTGGAATCTCTGAGACTTTGAGGTACTTGTCTTCCAGGCAATCGTGGCAGCAGGTTCTGAGATTTCTTAAAAAAAAGGAAAGAAAGAAAAAAAAAACTTCAAGGGAGGTTCCTTGACGCTGGTGAGGGGCTCTTGATCTAGGGAATTGGATCTGTGCTCCGGTTTCCTGAATTGAACCTGAATACCTTCCATCCCCTCCCCCCCATGCGCTATATAATCCTACGGGTTTAGCGCTCCCCCTTGATTATAATAATTATTATACTTAAAAAAAAAAAAACACCGCCCTTGATTCTGGAAGAGAGGCGAGACAAGAAACGAATCTGAACATTCTGGTTGGGAGTCTTACGGTACACACCAGTGGCAGTCTTTGGTGTATACGGACCACGAGAAAAGAACTAGCGTTATTTTTAAGCTCTGAAGGCTTCGTGGAACTCTGTGTTGAAATTTGTAAGGACAGTGAGGATTGGAGACGCCCTCGCCATACCCATTTACTGCTTATTGAGTTGGTTACCAAAATATAAATAGTTGTAGTCGACCACTCGTTAACATCAATGAAATTTTTGTCTTCGTGACTCACGAAATCGTAATAACACGACTACAAATAAACCAGAATGCAGGTGGGGCTAGAACTCACGGCGAGTGAGTAGTAAAAAACTAGCACGGCTATAGCCTGGCTTGTTAGGACATTAGTGAACAATGAAACAACATCCAGACCGGTGAGTTTCTTGCCCTGTGTGCTTCTGTCCCTGATCCTGGAGAGCGATCTCCTATCTCGTTCATATTACTGACTCTGTTACTCAGAACTAAGGAAGTTTTGAGCTGTAGGCTCACATGCCCCTCAGCTTGGACTCCAAGCCCCAGGTTGTCTCAATAAAGGTTTCCATTTTGACAGTGTCCCTTTTTTATTAACTTGTGGGTTTTATGCCCTTATTCCCAGCCACAAGTATAAAGGGGAATACCTGTATTTCTTCAGTCTCAGGGAGACACACGAGCAGACTGGGAAGTGTGGAAGAAATACCCATAATGCCGGCGATTGTAGTTAATGAGCCCTGCAACACAACTCGGTGAGCACACCCATGCAACACAACTCGGTGAGCACACCCATGCAACACAACTCGGTGAGCACACCCATGCAACACAACTCGGTGAGCACACCTCTGCAACACAACTCGGTGAGCACACCCATGCAAAAGAACCTGAAGCTCATCCTCTGAAAATTTAGTGTTGCATGAATAATAAACTAATAATAATAATTAGCAATATCAACGTACAATATCACAGAAAGCTATGTAGCTACACACGTGCACATGCACACATATTTGGGCAGAGACGCACTTACATGAGCACAGAAGCAAATATCCTATGTTAACATCAGTATTAAAATAAATATATATATATATATATATATATATATATATATATATATATATATATATATATATATATATATATATATAATATATATATATATATATATATATATATATATATATATATATATATATATATATATATATATATATATATATAATTTAGGCTGAGCATTGTTTAAAAATGTAAAGCCTACTTAGAGCACCATTACTTACCTGTCGAAGTCATAATATTTATATTAAACTCAACGGTATAACAAATATGAACACAAAAAAAAATCAATGTAAGCCTTGGGATAGCAGTAGAAACTAACGCAACAAAAAATTCGATATATACAAGAGAAGCAATTAATAAAGAAGTGATTCTTCCTTCAGTCTTTCACCACCACAGTGGTCCCACCTAACACTCCACCACCGACCACTGTTGTCGTCACCACAGTGGTCCCACCTAACACTCCACCACCGACCACTGTTGTCGTCACCACAGTGGTCCCACCTAACACTCCACCACCGACCACTGTTGTCGTCACCACAGTGGTCCCACCTAACACTCCACCACCGACCACTGTTGTCGTCACCACAGTGGTCCCACTACTCCACACCGACCACTGTTGTCGTCACACAGTGGTCCATACATCCCACCGACCTGTTGTCGTCACCACAGTGGTCCCACCTAACACTCCACCACCGACCACTGTTGTCGTCACCACAGTGGTCCCACCTAACACTCCACCACCGACCACTGTTGTCGTCACCACAGTGGTCCCACCTAACACTCCACCACCGACCACTGTTGTCGTCACCACAGTGGTCCCACCTAACACTCCACCACCGACCACTGTTGTCGTCACCACAGTGGTCCCACCTAACACTCGACCACTGCTGTCATCATCGTAGTGGTCCCATCTGACGCCACCAACGACTACCGCTGTCATTACGAATTCTTCCCGCTGAAGACAGCTTTTATTTTTTTTTTTACGTAGATGAATGTAAACTAAGATTTCCATTATTACGCTATATTAATGTGTACGATTTGTGTGTTCTCATTATAAGAGTTACTCCCACAAGTTCCTTCTGACCAACTTCTGTGTCGTGAAGAAGACACAGGTTGTAGAACAAACTTTTATTGTGGCAACGTTTCGGTCTGTGCAGAGCGAGACATTGTTCGAAGGATATCTTGTTCTGCAACAACGTATGTCTTTTCTCCACCACTGTCAGCATTGTGCACTTGGAGAGTTCTCCATTATAGCAGTAGATGGCGATCTGCATAATGCTGTGTTTCGTTCATTCATCTCCTAACCGGAAGAGTTGTGACATCCCTAAGCATTCTTCACCAAGGTCCGTCCTTAATCAAGGTCCGTCCTTCGTCAAGACCCGCCCTTCACCAAGAACACAAGAACCGTCCTTCACCATTACATCCTCTTTGTGGACAGTCAAGCCTTTGGTAAACTCGAGCTGCTTGTGGACAGCTCCCGTGTTCTCTCAAAGATGACCTAAGACGCGTCAGGTGCACATTTCCTGAGACATGAGCCTTACATGCGCTAGAAGCTGCCCTCCTGCTCAACCCTGGCCAGCAAATAGCAAGTGCGTCTTTCAAATCGTTTCATTGTATAGATTTCATTATCCTTAACCTACTACGTTAATTTCCTTACGAGATGATGCCTGCATGACGTCGATTTCTTGACACTTCCTGTATCATATAATAAAATATATTTACTTCAGGAAACGGTGATATTTGCACGATCCTAATTCGTGGTGCGAGGATGGGTGGCAATTTCCACACTCTCTTAGAGTCCTAGACCACTCTTAGAGTCCTAGACCACTCTTAGAGTCCTAGACCACTCTTAGAGTCCTAGACCACTCTTAGAGTCCTAGACCACTCTTAGAGTCCTAGACCAAAATGAAATATTAATTGTTACGGTAGATTAACTAACCTTGGTTAATTAACTTATATTAACGTGCAGTTCATGGATAATGTTAAAAAATTACATTAACGGGCTGCTTGCGTCTGGCAGCAAAAGAGACACCGTCATCCCCAGAAAAGTTGGAAACTGCACGGTCGTTGTTGAAGTTAGAGGACTCAATGACCCGTTGGTGCTGGAGGTAGGAAGCACCGAGTCAATAAGTACAAATAAATGTTTACTGATAAACATATTTAAGATATTGTGGAGGAGCACTTTACTCTCAGTCTGGATTATTACTATTAATTATAATTGTTTTTATTATTAATTATTGCTAATAGTATTATTTATCATTATTATTAATTATTGGTAATAATTATTAATTGTTATTATTAATTATTGTTAATAATTATTAATTGTTATTATTAATTATTGTTAATTATAATTTATTATTATTAATTATTGTTAATAATTATTTTATTATTAATTATTGTTATTAATAATAATATTATTAAGCTGCTTGAAATGTCATATTGTAGGTAATTATGAAAACAAACAAACTGAAGAAAATACTTTTATTGAGCTCTGTGTTGAGCTTTATTCAGATAAAGCTCGGCACCTGAGCTCCATATTGAGCTTTATACAGTTAAAGCTCGACACTGAGCGAAACGTTGTCCCTATAAAAGACGTGGGCTTTATGTTAAATGATTCAACTAACAGTAACCTAAAAATAAATGGCCATTGGACCACAACATGTAGTGGCCACATTCCCAAAGTTGTGAATGTGATATAGAATGTCTTTCTTCATAGAGCTGAGCTCATTCTGTAGTTCTTCATCGTCTTGATAATATTATAGTCATGGAGAAGTACGAAACCCGTGTATGTAATACAACGCCTGGGGGAAAAAAAAACAGGAAAATACTGATGCTACGACTTCCATTAATAATACCACTGCTGATGATATTAATGTTACTTGATCCAAGGATAAAGGGCGTTCCTTAAAGGGTCAGAATCGGGAGAAGTGACAGAGCAACAAATTTAAGAAAGTATCGCGTCGTCCCAAAATTCATTAAAAGGAGAGTTATTGGAAGGTGGTAGTTTTTTTTCCAGAGCGTATATGTCAAAATTCTAATTGGTGGAGCTTTACAAGTGTAAGTTTCATTAACAGTCATTAAGAAAAGTCTCCTCATTACACGGTGTAAAAAAAAAAAATTTTTTTTGAACGCTGCGACTTGGTCTCAGGGCTGTCAGGTGTATATGAAATATGTAAATGTGTATAAATTTAACGAGAGAGAGAGCATTATTCTTGTCGTATTTGATTTTCGACCCAAAGTAATTAAAATATGTCTTTCATAAGCCTCATGCGTATTCATTCACATGACGGTAAGATCGTTTTTGCTTGGCCCAGTGAATGTTTAGGTAGTGTGTTATTAATGTCTTAACAGTCGTTGCTTCCTGGCTATTTTTGTGTAAAGAGTCTATTATTTATATTTAAATATATCATAAATAACTGAGAATTTATACAGAGTATTCTTCGGAATGCGCAGTAGTTAAAGGAGTTAGTTACCGGTGAGATATATTCATGACCTAACTACTGAAGTGGGCGTAGGCGAGCGCCTTCACTAGACCCCCACTCCAAGTGAACCTCCCAAGAGGGTTCAAGAGCTTTTTTTTATATTTTATTTAAAACCTTATAATTTACATATATTATGTAGTTTTTATGTAGTTTTTCGTATTGTATGCGAAAAAAAACTATTATTTATTTCAAACATCCCCCAAACCCCCTCCAAAAAAAAAACATTAAGTTACATAACCACATCGTCAGCGACCAACATGTCGCTACAAAAATTATGCACTATATTTATATGAGGCATAAACATAATGTCTCAGCCTAATCATACCTCCTGACAATAACACTATTCATTCGCTGCCCAGCCTTTGCGGAGTGCGGGTGTGCTTGTTTCTGGTCCCTAGCGGTGGAGTTGAGAACTGGTAGTTTTCATCAACATGGTGGAGCGCTACAGACGACGTGTCAATACTGTCTGTATTGAAGTGTTGCAGGGCGCGATTTACCCAAGCAACGCAGATGTTCTCCTCCCAGCTATTTTGAGGGATTCTTTAGGGATATCCATTGAAGAATTATTTGGGATATCTCTCAACGGTTCGTCGAGGATTTTT
>WNWK01014245.1:0-52106 GCA_009830355.1 Cherax destructor | reverse complement strand
CCAAAAATTAGAAATTTATAAAAAACTAAAATTATGCTTGGGTTAGCGGTATCTATGACTTTTCCAGGCGATTTGCCCACTTTGACCCTATTTTGGAAATTTTCCAATTTTTTCAGTCTACAAAATTATAGCTTTTTTAAGAACCCTTTTTTTTATCGATTGAGAAAAAACCCTTTTACCAATTTCAACCCCCCAAAATTGGTAAAAAAATGGAATTTTTTTTACAAATTTCAACACCCAATTTAAAAAAAGGGGTCCTTAAACAAGGCAGACTTCCCCTTACTAAAATAACTATTTTTTTCTTTGTCCCAAACCCCCCTCTTACATTACTTTTGCTTTCCATTTTGTTTTTATTCAAAAAATAGAAGATTTACTGTTATGTATACAACTGCTCAAAAAATGGTAAAAAAATTCAGCGACTTGTGCAAGAAAAATTCCAGTTGATGTGTTTGGGGACGCGGGGATTTGTTTATTTTTGAACATTGGCCAAAACAACATTTTGTACTTTGGCTCATTTAAAAGGTACTTGTCATCGTGAAACCAGTCAAAATTATCTATATTTTTTAATATATCATCTATTCTATAAAATGAGACTAAGAAAATGAGAATACAAGCATAAATACATCGAAAATAAAAAAGGTTTTTCCAAAAAAACATGGTCTTTTTTTTTTTCCTCATTATTTTTTGTGGTGCAAAATTTTTTTACCCACTAAAACAGACCCATTCTATCAAAACCAAAAACAGCCGTTTCATTATTTGGGGGCACTAAATTTGGCGTACTAGTCGTCAAAAACCCCCCGGGGCCCCCAAAAATTAACCAAAACCCCAAAAAGGGTTAAAGAATAAGCATACACAAAACAATTTCATAAATTTTTCCCCAACACGGCTTTCCACGGCGGGGTGGCCCAAAAAAAAAAACGAAAGTTTCCACATTTAGTAATATATAAGGAGAAGGGACTACCCCCCGCCCTGGCTTTTAAAACCCCCTTTTACGACACGCAGGCCGGAGGAAGAATTCTGTTCCACCCCCCCGGAGATAAAAAAATAAGAAAAGAACTGAAAAAATAAAAAAACCCAGGGGTTGTTATATATGCTTGTTAATTTTGTTGAAAAGAAAAAGTAGCAAGATGTCCTGAAATTTGCATTTTAGAAAAAAAAGACCCAGCAATCCACCATCATGTAAAACAATTACATTTGTTTACCTACTTGGGGACGGTAGTACCCCTGGGCGGTTACTATCAAACCTATACCTACATTTAAATACAAACATTTAAATACACACATAAAATAACATTTTTACTTACCTTTATTGAAGATTGTTGATGGCATCTGGAAGATAGGGAGGAGGAGTGAGGAGGCTTAGTGTTTGGAAGGGAATCCCCACTCCCTGCATGCCTGCTACACTCCCTGCATGCCTGCTAACCTGCACTCCCTGCATGCCTGCTACACTCCTGCATGCCTGCTACACTCCGCATGCCTGCTACACTCCCTGCATGCCTGCTACACTCCCTGCATGCCTGCTACACTCCCTGCATGCCTGCTACACTCCCTGCATGCCTGCTACACTCCCTGCATGCCTGCTACACTCCTGCATGCCTGCTACACTCCTGCATGCCTGCTACACTCCCTGCATGCCTGCTACCCCTCCTGCATGCCTGCTACACTCCCTGCATGCCTGCTACACCCCCTGCATGCCTGCTACACTCCCCTGCATGCCTGCTACACTCCCTGCATGCCTGCTACACTCCTGCATGCCTGCTACACTCCCTGCATGCCTGCTACACTCCCTGCATGCCTGCTACACTCCCTGCATGCCTGCTACACTCCCTGCATGCCTGCTACACTCCCTGCATGCCTGCTACACTCCCTGCATGCCTGCTACACTCTCTGCATGCCTGCTACACTCCCTGCATGCCTGCTACACTCCCTGCATGCCTGCTACCACAGGGGTGACACTAGGAAGCTTCTTTGGACCCATGGTGACTTATATTTCACAGTGACAATCAATAAACACAATAAAATTATTGTGAAATGTTTGAATGAGCGCGCTGGGTAATGTTCACTCAAGGATAAACAAAGCTAGACTGGCTCACGGCGCCTGCGCGGGGAGGCGCACAAGCATGGGCAGGCGGACAGGTCTGGTACATGGGCTGATAGTCGGGGAAACGGCTGATTGCCGGGGAAAAATTGGGCCGAAAAAAGCGATCGAAACTTGAACCGGCCGATACTCAGACCGGCCGAAAGTCGGGGGTCCACTGTATATATATATATTCTTCTTCTTTCGACAAACAGGCCATATCCCACCGAGGAAGGGTGGCCCAATAAGAAAAACAAAAGTTTATCTTCTTAATTTTAGTAATGTATACAGGAGAAGGGGTTACTAACCCCATGCTCCCGGCATTTTAGTCGCTTCTTACGACACATATGGCTTACGGAGGAAGAATTTTGTTCCACTTCACTAACCGTGTAAAGTTAATTTTACGTAGTGTTACATTAAAATGTGCCGCAATTCTTCAATCGTGCTATACCCAAATCATGCCAGATAAACTCATGTTAAATAATGGTCAACTGTATATGTATATACAGTGGTCCCCCGAGTTTCGTAAAAACTTCACTCCAGAAGCCTGCTCAAGCGCCATTACCAAACGAATTTACTCCCTTAAGGAAAAATGTCACGTAGGTTAGTCTATTTCAGACCCCCAAAAATACACTTCCACAAGCACTTACAATATTATACTTACATAATTGTACGATTTCCGGGGTGTACGAAACTCGGGGGACCACTGTACAGTGCTTGTCAGGCACTGACTTTAGGTGCCTGTCCAGTGCCTGCTTGAAGACAGCCAGGGGTCTATTGGTAATCCCCCTTAAGTACGCTAGGAGGCAGTTGAACAGTATTGGGCCCCTGACACTTATTGTGTTGTCTCTCAACGTGCTAGTGGCACCCCTGCTTTTCATTGGGGGGATGTTGCATCGTCTGCCGAGTCTTTTGCTTTCGTAGGGAGTGACTCTCGTGTGCAAGTTTGGTATTAATTCCTCTAGGATTTTCCAAGTGTATATAATAATGTATCTCTCTCGCCTGCATTCTAGGGAGTACAAGTTTAGGAACTTCAAGCGTTCCCAGTAATTGAGATGGTTTATCGCAGTTATGCGTGCTGTTTACCTGGAGAGAATTCCAGGGGTCAACGCCCCCGCGGCCCGGTCTGTGACCAGGCCTCATGTTGGGCCAGAGCCTGATCAATCAGGCTGTTACTGCTGGCCGCACACAGTCCAACGTACGAGCCACAGCCTGGCTGGTCAGGTACCTATCCAGTGCCTGCTTGAAGACAGCCAGGGGTTTGTTGGTAATCCCCCTTAAGTATGCTGGAAAGCAGTTGAACAATCTTGGGCCCCTGACACTTATTGTGTTGTCCCTCAATGTGCTAGTGGCACCCCTGCTTTTCATTGGGGGATGTTACATCGCCTGCCGAGTCTTTTGCTTTCGTAGGGTGATTTTCGTGTACAGGTTCTCTGCACATTTTCTAGTTCAGCATTTCACCTGCCTTGAAAGGTGCAGTTAATGTGCAGCAATATTCCAGCCTAGATAGAACAAGCGACCTGAAAAGTGTCATCATTGGCTTGGCATCCCTGGTTTTGAAGGTTCTCATTATCCATCCTGTCATTTTTCTAGCAGATGCGATTACTACAGTGTTATGGTCCTTGAAGGTGAGATCCTCTGACATGATCACTCCCAGGTCTTTGACATTTGTTTTATGCTCTATTATGTGGTTGGAGTTTGTTTTATACTCCGATGAAATTTTAATTTCCTCACGTTTTCCATATCGGAGTACAGTGGTCCCCCGAGTAACAAACACCCAGAAATCGTACAATTATGTAAGTATATAATATTGTAAGTGCTTGTGGAAGTGTATTTTTGGGGGCCTGAAATAGACTAACCTACGTGACATTATTTTAAGGGAGTAAATTCGTACGGTAATGGCACTTGAGCAGGCTTCTGGATGAAGTTTTTTCATTACTCGAGGGACCACTGTAATTTAAATTTCTCATCATTGAACCTCATATTGTTTTCTGCAGCCCATTTAAAGATTTGGTTGATGTCTGCTTGGAGTCTTGCAGTGTCTTCAATGGTGGACACTGTCATGCAGATTCGGGTGTCATCAGCAAAGGAGGACACGGCACTGTGGTTTATATTCCTGTCTATGTCCGATATGAGGATGAGGAACAAGATGGAAGCGAGTACTGTGCCTTGTGGAACAGAGCTTTTCACCGTAGCAGCCTCAGACTTTACTCTGTTGACTACTACTCTTTGTGTTCTATTTGTTAGAAAATTATAGATCCATCTGCCAACTTTTCCTGTTATTCCTTTATCACGCATTTTGTGTTCAATTACACCATGGTCACACTTGTCAAAGGCTTTTGCAAAGTCTGTGTATATAACATCTGCATCCTGTTTGTCTTCTAGAGCATCCAGGACTCTGTCGTAGTGGTCGAGTAGTTGGGACAGACAGGAGCGACCTGCTCTAAACCCATGCTGCCCTGGGTTGTGTAATTGATGGGTATCTAGATGAGTGGCAATCTTGCTTCTTAGAACCCTTTCAAAGATTTTTATGATATGGGATGTTAGCGATATTGGTCTGTAGTGCTTTACTGCCCCCTTTGTGGAGTGGGGCTATGTCTGTTGTTTTTAGTAACTGCGGGACGACCCCAGTGTCCATGCTCCCTCTCCGTAGGATGTTAAAAGCACGTGATAGCCCCTATCACGTACAGTTCTGCAGTTCTTGATGAACAAGGAGTTCCAAGAGTCTGGGCCAGGGGTGGAGTGCATGGGCATGTCATTTATCACCTCTTCGAAGTCATTTGGTGTCAGAATAATGTCAGATAGGTTTGCATCCATCAAGTTCTGTGGCACTCTCATAAAAAATTCATTTAGGTCTTCGACTTTCAGTCTGGTTAGCGGCTCGCTAAAAACTGAGTCATACTGGGACTTTAGTATCTCACTCATTTCCTTGCTGTCATCTGTGTAGGACCCCTCCCGTTTAAGTAGGGGCCCAATACTGGATGTTGTTCTCGACTTTGATTTGGCATAAGAAAAGAAATACTTTGGGTTTATTTCAATTTCATTTATGGCTTTTAGTTCTTCCCACGTTTCTTGATTTCTGTAAGATTCCTTTAGTTTTAGTTCGATGTTTGCTATTTCTCTGACCAGTGTCTCCCTACGTATATCAGATATATTGGCCTTTTGTAGCTGCTCTGTTATTCTTTTCCTTCGCCTGTATAGGGAGTGCCTTTCTCTTTCTAGTTTACATCTCCTCCTTTTCCTTAAGGGAATTTGTCTTGAGCAAACCTCAAGTGCCACAGAGTAAATTTGTTCTAGACATAGGTTAGGATCTGAGATGCTTAGGCTATCTTCCCAGTTTATATCATTTAGGACTTGGTTTACTTGGTCCCACCTTATGTTTTTGTTATTGAAGTTGAATTTGGTGAAGGCTCCATCGCGACTGATCACCTTTTGTCGGTCTGGGGCCCCCGCATACATGTCTGGACCTCTATTATATTGTGATCTGAGTATATTGTTTTTGATATGATGACATTTTGTATCAGATCATCATTGTTAGTGAAAATGAGGTCCAGCGTATTCTCCAATCTTGTAGGCTCTATTATTTGCTGGTTTAAGGTGAATTTGGTGCAGAGATTTAAAAGCTTGTGTGTGTGCGAGTTTTCATCTGAGCTGCCTCCTGGTGTTATCTCTGCTTCCACATTATTTGCAATATTCCTCCATTTTAGGTGCCTTAGGTTGAAGTCCCCCAGGAGCAAGATGTTGGGGGCAGGAGCTGGAAGGTTTTCCAGACATTGGTCAATTTTCAGAAGCTGTTCCTGGAATTGTTGGGACGTTGCATCCGGAGGCTTGTATACAACCACGATGACCAGAGTTTTGATTCTCGATCTTTACTGCTAAAACTTCAACTACATCATTTGAGGCATTTAGTAGTTCTGAGCATATAAGTGACTGTGATATACAGGCCAACCCTCCTCTTTTGCCTGTTCACTCTGTCACATCTGTATAGGTTGTAGCCAGGGATCCATATTTCATTGTCCAAGTGATCCTTTATGTGGATCTCTGTGAAAGCCGCAAACATTGCATTTGACTCTGTAAGCAGTCCACGGATGTAAGGTATTTTGTTGTTCGTCGCTGGCTTTAGACCCTGTATATTTGCAAAGATGAATGTCGTCAGATTGGTGGTATTGGTGGTATGGGGAGGGTTCTTTTTTTCCTGGCACTAATATCTGTTGTTCTGGAGTGGAGGCCAGTGACTGTGGTTCCACTCCAGAAATGATTGCAGTTGGTGTACGATTTCTGTCAATTCCTGTCAGCTTTTTTTCCTTCCTGGCACTAGAAAACCTCTCTCTCTGGAGTGGCTTTGGGTACCCAGGTTTTCCCATGGTCTGGATGGTCTGTGTCATCTTGTACCCTTTAGGTGGTGTGCCTGGCAATATAGGTTATAGCACTGTCTTTCCTGAACTGATGAGTGACACATTTCAAGGTGGAAAAGCTTACAGAAAGGGAGGTTGCATTTTCCTGTTGTCATATGGGCACAGCATTTTCTGGGGTGGTCAAAGTTACATGTCCCATCTGTTTTCCCAGAAATTCCATGCCTGCAGATACCAAATGCATAATATTTGCATAGGCCTGGTTTGTGTTTGCCTTGCTTTTTTGGGACTGTGTTCCCTAATGTATTCCCTATTGGTGCGTGTTTTCCTGTCTCATTTCTATCTTCAGCACTAGTGCTAACATCCCCTTTTGTTCCATCTCCAACACTAGCACTTTCAGGAGCACTGTCCTCCAGGACAACACTAGCACCCTCAGGAGCACTGTCCTCTAAGACAACACTAGCACCCTCAGGAGCACTGTCCTCCAGGACAACACTAGCACTCTCAGGAGAACTATCCTCCAGGACAACACTAGCACCCTCAGGAGCACTGTCCTCCAGTACAACACTAGCAACCTCAGGAGAACGATTCTCTAGGACAACACTAGCACCCTCAGGAGTGCTGTTGTTCAAGAGAGCCCTTTCCAAACCACCCATCTTATTTTCCCAGCTGTCGTACCATGTTGACATGTCTTTTAAGAAGGATCTTTTATTGGTGTTCTTGTCTTTTAATATAGATGCAATTTCCTCATACAGGTGTATCTCGTTTGGGCAGACCCATAAACATCTCTCTGAGTTTATGTCAAGTGTGGTCACTGGTTGAAAATCCCTGCATATACCATGGGACCATTGACCACAGAGATTGCAAGCAATCCAGGCCTGTTTTCGTCCCTTACCCTTTCTACAGACTACATTCATGACTGCATATTAGACTGTCCGGTTTGACACGTATTGGACTGTGACATCATTTGTTTACTCTTGAACATTGGTAATATTTAAACATTTCTGCTACTTTGAGCTCAATTTCAAGGTACTTTTCATCTTGAAACCAATCAAAATCATCTCCATTTCTGTAATATATCTTATATTCTATCAAACGAGACCAAGAAAACGAGAATACAACCATAAATACCATACAAAAATACACTGCAAAGTCGTTGTTTTAAACCAAAAACACGGTCAGGATTTTTTTTATACTGTGCACACATGACTACGCAGACCCATTCTTTCATATGTAGGCCTACCAGCTTTCTTCCACCAGATTTGACGAAACTAGAATTTTGGCGTAGTATTACAGGACCGACACTGGCTCTCAAGCCGTAATATCACGGGACCGACAATGAAAGGGTTAACCCTCAAGGGATGATGGAGCAATGAAAAATATCTTGTGATACGAGCAAATTCGCCAATGACACGAAGATAGGTAGGATAATTAATTCAAATGTAGATGTCATGGAACTTCAGGAGGATTTAGACAAACTCAATTCCTGGTCAGAAAAGTGGCAGATGCAGTTCAATGTAGATAAATGCAAGGTTCTGAAGCTCGGGAGTGTCCATAACCCTAGCCCTTATAAGTTAAATAACGTAGAACATAGCCATACAGATTGCGAAAAGGACTTGGGGGTTATGGTAAACAGCAACCTTAAACCAAGACAGCAATGCCTTAGAGTATGTAATAAGGCAAACAGATTATACTGGGATTTATAACAAGAAGTGTAAGCAACAGAAGTGCAGCGGTTATTTTACAGCTTTATACAGTGGACCCTCAGTTTTCGTTGAAAATTCTTTCCAGAATGCTGTTTGAGCGCCATTACCGAACGAATTTGTTCCCATAAGGACAAATGTAAATTAGATTAGTCATTTCAGAACCCCAAAAATACACTTACAAAATCACTTACGAAAATACACTTACATAATTGTTCGAGTTTGGAGGTGAACGAAAACCGAGGGTCAGTTGTACATCATTAGTAAGGCCTCACCTAGATTACGCAGCTCAGTTCTGGTCTCCATATTACAGAATGGATATAAATTCGTTAGAAGACATTCAGCATAGAATGACTAAATTAATTCATAGCATTAGAAATCTTCCATATGAAGAGAGATTGAAGTCCCTTAAATTACATTCACTTGTAAGACGAAGAATGAGGGGAGACATGATCGAAGTGTACAAGTGGAAGATGGGTATTAACAAAGGGGATATAAATAAGGTCTTGAGGATGATATCTTTCCAAGAGAGAACCTGCAATAATGTATTAAAATTAGATAAGTTTAGATTTAGAAAGGATATAGGAAAGTATGTATTGGTTTGGAAATAGGGTAGTTGATGAGTGGAACAGTCTTCCTAGTAGGGTTATTGAAGCTAGGATCTTGGGTAGTTTCAAGTTTAGATTGGATAAATACATGAGTGAGAGGGGTTGGATTTGAGTGGGACTTGCACATGAGTAAATAGAATTATCAAAGCTCATTTCTCGGGTAGCATTGAAGATTGGGTTGAGCAAATATTCTATTAGTGGGATGGATTGTGAAGGACTTGCCTGGTATGGGCCAGCAGGCCTGCTGCAGGGTTTCGGCTTTCTTATGTTCTTATGTACACACACAGTTTAAATATATTTGAAACTTACAATGCTTATGAATTGTTTATTTCTGGAATTTTCCATTTAAGGGGCTCCAGTCGCATGCAATGCATGCGGGCTAACAGGTAAAAAAAAATATATATATATAAAAAATTTGAAAAATAAGCTTACAGAAAAATACTTCAACAGTCTGGCAACATTTTGGTGTAAGTCTCATCTTCATATGATGTTTCTACAACAAATTACAGTAGTACCTCGAGTTACGATATTTTTTCGTTCGAGAATGCTGTTCAAGTGCCATTACCAAACGAATTTATCCCCATAAGGAATAATGTAAAATAGACTAGTCCTTTTACACCCCCAAAAATATACTTACAAAAGCATTTAAAAAAATAAACTTACATAAAAGGGCGATTTTGGGGACCATCGTAACTCGAGGTACCACTGTATAATCTTTTTTACTTACCATGCTGTTTTACTAATTATTGAGTGATATAAATTTATCTAAAATATACAATGGTTTCAGAATGTAGATGTGGTGAAAGGAGTAGAAAGAAAGTTGGAAGGAAGTCAAGTTCAGTTAGCAAGTGGTGTCAGTGAACTCAAACAGCAGTTACAAAAGGTTAGTGTCACAATATTTCTCCAGTAATGAAATTAAATGATTTATTCTAACACATTTTCCCAGGTCCTGTGATCCTATGAGCATATACACTGGGAACTTTGTATTAATCAGGAGCATATAAGTTTAATTATATGGACCTTCCATTCTGTGCACAGTCAGAATCTACTGTCACTGTTAGTCACAATACAGTAGGGCCCTGCCTTACGGCGTTCTGCTAATATTGCGATTTCAAATTATGATTAAAACTCTATACGGCTCCCTGTCTTTCTAATACAGTGCGCTCCACCCAGTTTGTTTACATTCTCCGTGAGCATTGCATCTCTCCATTATGTTTGGAAACTTTCCAAAATTTCAATTGTTTTAAAGTTATTTCATATTTTATATATACGTACATATATGTACTCCGATAATTATACTTGTCTACCTGTACCTAAATAAACTTACACACTGTGCTGGAGTGCATGTATACATTAAAATCACTAAGAGTGTCTTATTAGTCTTGAAGATGCCATATTAATAATGATAATAATAACACACAGATTCAGATTTTTATTTCTCTGTAAAGATTACAATGTGTGGTTTACATACAGTGGACCCCTGGAAATCGTAAGTTTATTATTGTAAGTGCTTTTGTAAGTGTATTTTTGGGGGTCTGAAATGGACTAATCTAATTTACATTATTCCTTATGGGAATAAATTCGTTCGGTAACAGCACTTGAACAGCATTCTGGAACGAAGAATGTTCGATTTCCGGGGGTCCACTTTATTATAAAACAATTACAAAGATTACAATGTGTGGTTTACATATTATAAGACAATAATTACAAAGATGGCCACTAGCATGCCTAGCATGCCTGGGCATTCTAGGCATTCCGGGTAGACTAATAATAGTTCTTAATCTATATTACAAATTACAAATGATTAAATAGATTTACAATAGTGAGGTAGTTCAGAATATTTAGATTATGACAATTTGTAAAATTAGTAATGAGAATGGTTTCATCTTGGCATGTTACATAGTTTCTATTAAAGTTCCTATATTGGAGTACAATGGTACCTCTACTTACGAGCAGCTCCCAACTCGAACAATTATGTAAGTGTATTTTTGTAGGTGCTTTTGTAAGTGTATTTTTAGGGGTCTGAAATGGATTAACCTAATTTTCATTATTTCTTATGGGAAAAAATTCCTTCGGTACTGGCACTTGAATAGCCAACTGGAACGAATTTTGCTCGTAAGTAGAGGTACCACTGTATCTCAGGCAAACACAAGACTAGTTTGAGATTTATTAGGCAATAGCTATATTCAGGATTTTATGTTTACTGTCCTTTGGGTCAGTGTAGGTGTAGATGAGGAATGTGTGTGTGTGTGTGTGCATGATTAGGTGGTTTTCATGTAGTTAGTTGATGGTGGGGTATGTTAGTGAGATAAGATGTTTTTTGATGATAGTGTTGAAAATGGTGGCCGAGTCTGCAGTTCTGGAGTTTTCAGGTAGGGAGTTCCAGATTTTAGGCCCTTTAACCCTTTGACTGTCGCAACCCTCAATCCTGAGTGCTCTCCTGTTGTCGCAAAATTTAAAAAAAAAAAAAAAATTATTTTTTCTTATGAAATGATAGAGAATCGTTTCCCGATGGTAAAGACACCAAAAGTTTGAAATTTGATTGAAAACTCACGAATTACGCTCTCGCGAAGTTAGTGATCTCAGCAATATACGTAGACCTGCATTTGCACGTAGTTAGGTCCTCAAATGTGTTAGGTAAAATCGTGTTAGAAATTAAAGAACTTATGGGAAAAATAGGTTCTTCGATGAGTCCCAAAAAGCCAACAATTTATCTTTCACCAACAGATCTTAAAATATAAAAGAAATTGTAATTGTAGTTCATTATCGTGGATGCATTATAGTTGTCTTTACTTTAAGACACAAATGTAACAAAAATAATAGTATTACCTTAAATTGTGGGTGCTGATGTTTGTGGATGATTGTGAAGAGTGGAGGTTATGCTTAGGCCCTCTGGCTGAGTGATATAGATTCTGGAACTGAAGTCGATGGTTGTACTGAGTGTCTCTAACTTCAATAAAGTCATTCAGTAAGTTAGTCCATTCATGTCAGAAGTCATTCAGTATCATTCAGTAAGAAATGGTATTCATAAGTATCAGTGCATCATTGTCAAGAATCATTAGTAAGTCAGCCAATCATTATAAGTAGTACATTCAGAAGTCAGTCAGCAGTATTTCGTTAGTCGTCAATCATTCAGTAAGTCAGTCAAGTCATTCTTAATCAGCAGTCAATCATTCAGTAAGTCGTCATTTCATTCAGTAAGTCAGTCAAGTCATTCTTTTCTTCAAAACATTTGTTGTCAGCATTAAACACTTGTTGGATCATAGCCACCCTCAGTAGGACACCCATTGACTCAATGGTTTAACCTACTAGCGACAATGAACCTCAAAATTTTTACTCCAGCGAATCGCGAATATAAGGTTTCTCGTTTAGATAAAATGTGCTGCAATTCTTCAATGCGAATACCCACACCGCACATAAATCTCTAAATGAGGGCTACTGTATCCAGCATTTCCCGACTTTGAGCCCTATTTTCAGTAAATTCCATTGTTCAGTTGACCAAACTCATGATATTTCTTTAGAACTCATTTGTTATCGATTGAGTACAAGAAACCACCAATTTATCGATTTCAACTTTAATAGTGTATCGACATGGGAATTATAGAATTTTTGTGTCTTGTATTGTGCCTATGGGTCCTGTCACAACTATCAAGAAAGCATTTTAGTTCAGGGTTAATATTGGAATTTATGGTTCTGTACATGTAAGTTGCACAGTAATAAGTGTGAATGTTCTGAACAGTGAGTAAGTTTAGGTCTTTGAAAAGTGGGGGGGTGTGTTGCCTGGGATTGAATTGCGTGATAATTCTTACTGCGGCTTTTTGTTGAGTTATTATTGGTTTTAGTTGGGTTGTTGCTGTTGATCCCAAGCACATATGGCATAGGTGAGGTAGGGATAAATGAGTGAATAGTATAGAGTGAGTATGGCTGATTGCGGTACATAGTAACGTATCTTAGAGATGATCCCAACCGTTTTGGATACTTTTTTTGCCATGTGTTGGATATGGGTGCTGAAATTCAGGTTGCTGTCAAGGTGTAGGCCCAGGAATTTGCCCTCATTGTGTTTAGCAATAAGAGTGTTGTCAATAATTATGTTCAGTTGTGCAACACCTGTTCTGTTACCAAACATAATGTAGAAGGTTTTGTCAGTGTTAAGTGCAAGTTTATTGGCAGTCATCCAGGTTGATATTTTTAGTAGCTCTTCATTAACAATGGTGTTGAGTGAGGCAAGATTTGGGTGGGAGGTGACATAGGTCATGTCGTCAGCAAAGAGAATTGGTTTCAAGTGTTGTGATACGTTGGGAAGATCATTGATGTATAAGAGGAAGGCAGGGGACCAAGGACACTTCCCTGTGGCACTCCAGTATCAAGTGGTCATGTAGATGAGGTTGTGTCTTTAATGGTGATGTATTGATACCTGTTAGTAAGATAGGATTTGAAATATATAAGCGCGTGGCCTCTTATACCGTAATGGTCAAGTTTTTTGGAGTAGGATGCCGTGGTCTACTGTATCAAAAACTTTCCTTAGGTCAATAAAGAGTCCTAACGGATATTCCTTATAATAATCAATAATAATAATAATCACTCTGAGGTGCATTAAATATCATATAAAATGTTAATATAGACATTTTGCTTAATCCATCTATGATATTTTTTTCAAAATTATATAATAAACACGCTACGTAACATAAACATGATAAATATACCCACAGTAGAATAAATTAACATAAATATGAAATGTTTTTCCAGGCGGCTTGCGGGAGTGAACTATATAACCATATGTGTTTGGCTGGTTTGTTTACAAAACTCACGAACCTATTACTCTCTCATATACTCATTCTCTCTCTCTCTCTCGTTTATTCGTTTAATCTCATTTACTCTCCTCTCACCCTACATTAAGACTACAAATATTTTAAGGTAAGTAATGAGTTGTTGACTGCAATCGTGGTAGCAGAACTGAGGACTGAGTAGGGCTTTTAAATCCTTATAAAAGATTACAAATTAATGACAATAATAATGGGGAAGTGGAATAGAATTCTTCCTCTGTAAGCCATGCGTGTCGTAAGAGGCGACTAAAATGCAAGGGGCTAGTAACCCCTTCTCCTGTATATAGTATTACTAAATGTAAAAGGAGAAACTTTCGTTTTTCCTTTTGGGCCACCCTGCCTCGGTGGGAAACGGCCGACGTGTTGAAAGAAAAAAGAAGAAGTAATGAGTTTACTGTATATGCATTTTATCGCTCTAGGGCGCTTTAACCCTTTGACTGTTTCGGTCGTATATGTACGTCTTACTAGCCACTGTTTCGGACGTATATATACTCACAAATTCTAGCGGCTTCAAATCAAGCGGGAAAAAGCTGGTAGGCCCACATATGAGAGAATGGGTCTGTGTGGTCAGTGTGCGCTATATAAAAAAAATCCTGCAGCACGCAGTGCATAATGAGAGAAAAAAAACTCCGACCGTGTTTTGGATTAGAACGCCGTCTTTGAGGTGTATTTTCGTATAGTATTTATGGTTGTATTCTCTATTTTATGGTCTCATTTGATAGAATGGAAAACATACTACAGAAATATAGATGATTTTGATTAGTTTCATGATGAAAACGACCTTGAAATTGAGCTCAAAGTAGGGGAAATGTTCAATTTTTGCAAATGTTCAAGAGTAAACAAATCACGCCACGCGTCCAATACACATCAAATGGTGAGTCTAATATTCTTTCACAAGTGCACTGATATTATTTTTACCACTTTTACAATAATGCAATAGTCTGCATAACGGTAAATCTTCTATTTTTTGTGTGAATAAAAAATCAAAATAGAAAGCAAGAGTAATATAAGAGGGGCATAAAGACGTGACTAATGAACAGATAACATCTTATTTTAGTGCCAGGAATGTCTGCATTGTTTATTCTGGACCCTATTTTGAAATTGACAACTTTTTTATTTTTCATGAAATTGGCCAAATTGCCAATTTCTGACCACTTTATTGGGTAGTTGAAATTGGTAAATTGGTGGTTTCTTGTACTCAGTCGATAGAACAAATGAAGTTCTAAAGAAATAGCTATGAATTTGGTCGACTGGAACAATGGAATTGGCCGAAAATAGGGCTCAAAGTCGGCGAAATTGCCAATGCGTATATATCGCCGAGATCACTAACTTCGCGAGAGCGTAATTCCGTAAGTTTTCCATCAAATTTCATACTTTTGGTGTCATTACCATCAGGAAAAGATTCTCTATCATTTCACAAGAAAAAATATTTTTTTATTTTTTTTTTAAATTTTGCGACAACAGGAGAGCACTCAGGATTAGGGGTTGCGACAGTCAAAGGGTTAAATGCCTAATATATAATGTGTGGGTGGGTGGCCAGATGGGCTACGATACCTACCACACTTCAGTACCTACCTGCCCTACTATTCACCTTGCACCCTATATTAAGACCATTAACACTACAAATATTTTAAGGTAAGTAATGAGTGTACACTAAATGCATTTTATTGCTCTAGGGCTCTTTAAATGTTGACGTATATTACATGTAGGTGGGGTGGGGTTGGGTGGCCTGGCTGGCTGCCATACCTACCACACCTAACATCTTACAATAAACACTACTCACTTCTCACCCTACATTAAGACTACAAATATTTTGAGGTAAGCAATTGAGTGTAGCCCTGAGTTACGAGCAAAATTCATTCCAGAAGGCTGCTCAAGTGCCATTACCGAACGAATTTTCTCCCTTAAGAAATAATGTCAAGTAGGTTAGTCCATTTCAGACCCCCAAAAATACACTTACAAAAGCACTTACAATATTACACTTACATAATTGTACGATTTCCAAGGTGCTCGTAACTCGGGGTCCACTGTATTTTACTTTTTATTGTTTTTTTAATGCCTTGTTCTATTGCTAACTTAATATATGTTAGTGTAAACTTATTATCTGACATTTATGTGGAAACAAATGGCGTTCTACTTTCCGGCGATATCCGCTTTCTGACAGTATCCTGGAACCTAACCTACCTGCCGTATAAGTGTGGCCCTACTGTACTAGAAACAAAAATGTTGGAAACACAAAATTTAGTAATCATAAGGGTAAACAACTAATCACGCCTGCTTGTTCTTGTCAGACAGAAAGCTTGGAGGGCTTGAAAAATTGACGAGTGAAGCAATAAGCATCATCCTAGGTTGTCCATGTGTAAATAAAATACTAAACATGTGGAAGAACTTGATATCTCAAGCTTCTCGGTTAATCACCAAATGAAATGTTCTCATTGGTGTCAATATGATTGAGTAAACCCATTCAAAGCCTTGCACAGAAGCTCTCCAACCTTTTTTTTTACCATTGTTGAGCACTCCTCCAAATGGATCATGAAAACTGAAACTGACCTCCAAATGAATCAGACACATGATCTGTGTCAAGTAATGTAACAGCAACACCTCTGTGCACCATGGAAAATTACCTCTCCAAATCATTATCCTTTATTTACCTCAAAGAACCCCATTATATGACAGTCAAAGTTTAGTCTTGAAACCAACCTTCATGTCTTAAGTCGTTTTAATGCCTGTCTCACAGCACACACTCCCACAAATTATGCTGATGGTTCTGTTCACCAACCTCCTGATGCAGCTGCTGGTACCATTGTTTAGCAGAATGATGGCTCCTATACAGTGGAGCCCCGGTGTTCGTGATTTTTTCGTTCCAGAATGCTGTTCAAGTGCCATTACCAAACGAATTTATTCCCATAAGGAATGATGTAAATTAGATTAGTCCATTTCAGACCCCCAAAAATACACTTATAAAAGCACTTACAATAATAAACTTAACATAAAAGGGTGAGTTTGGAGCATCACGAACACCGGGGGTCCACTGTATAGAAATTTGAGCATGCATCAATAGTTGGGCTTCCACCCTTCAAACTGAACTGTTTGTAATACTACTTCATACACTCAAATGTATATATGCATCTAAAACTGATGTCCTAGTTGTGATTCTCATCTGTAAATGTTCTTACCTCATGAGTATCAAATGTGTCATGCTCATGTCAGTAGTCAGACACAGGTATGAGGTACTATCAAAATGGTCCTAGACTGCTGAAAAAAAAAAAAAATATGTATAGGCTTACCTAATCACCAAGTTGAAGTTGTCTCCCTCAAAGTACTCTCCTTGGGAAGCTGTGCACTGATCCCAACACCTCTGCCACTTCTTGAAACATTACTGGACCTCTTCTTTCCTAACGGTGTCTAGTGCAGCCTGCAATTCTGTGGAGTAGGGAGGGTCGGGGAGATAACCGCCACGTTGTTTTTGGCCAGTAAATGATGGTTTTGTCTTGTCTTGAGTCAGTAAGCAGTGTAAAAATTTCTCAGCAACTTGCCTTATGTTCAAATTTTCGGTCAAAATGCTTTGACACAGCCCATAAGAACTTGATACTCTGGATACTCTGACGATGATCTTCGTGAATAACCTTCCTCACTTTTTCAATGTTGATATCTGTTTTTAACACTGATGAATGACCTGAGCATTAATCATCCTCATCTGCCGTTCGTCCTGCTTTGAATCAAGAAAGCCATTCAGAACATTGTGTCCAGTCCATTGCTTCATCGCCAAATACTCACTGAAGTGTTTTGTGAGATTCACTAGCTGTTTTACCAAGCATGAAACAGTATTTCACACAAACTTTGTTCTTTCTTTTAAAGATTCCATTCTTTTACATAAAAATTGCAACAACACACTAACAGCAACAAAAGAAGCCTGTCTAATCTCAACAGAATGACTGACCTCAGTGAAATTTGCCACTCTACTTCACAAAAGAGTGTACTGTGCAGCATGATCTATGCCACCGCCATATTTCACCGAGATAGTGCATGTAAATTAGATAGCACCTTGGATGGTAGAAATGTAAACAGTAGAGGCAGAGTGCCCCTTTTGTGGCTTCCCTCTCACAATTACCTAAACCCTTTAAGTATCATTCCCGTTGTATCACGGCTTTGAAGCCAGTGTCGGTTCCATAATATGATGCTGAGCTCAGCTCACTCAGGTAAGCTGTATGAAGTAAATTTGGGCCTAGATATGAAAGAATAGGTCTATGCGAGGAGTGTGCACCATGTAAAAATAATCCTGCATGAGAAAAAAAACTGCGACCATGTTTTTGGTTTAAAACAGCGACTTTATGGTGTACTTTCATATGGTTTTTATGGTTGTATTGGTCTCATTATATTACAGAAATAGTGATGATTTTGATTAGTTTCAGGACTGAAAGTAGCTTGAAATTGAGCTAAAATTAGCAGAAATGTTCAATTTTTGCAGATATTCAGAGTACACAAATGTCCAGTATGCATCTAAATGGCCAGTCTAATACACATTTAGGAATGCACTGATATTATTTATACAGTTATTACAATAATGTAGTAGTCTGCATAAAAGTAAATTTTCTATTTTTTGTGTGAATAAAAATTCAAAACGAAAAGCAAGCATAATATAAGAGGGGCCTGGAGCCGTGACTAAGGAACAGAGGAAATGTTTATTTAGTGCTAGGAATGTCTACATTGTTTATTCTGGACCCTATTTTCAAATTGGCAATTGTTGAATTTTGTGTGAAATTGGCCACATTACCAATTTCTGATCACTTTATTGGGTAGTTGAAATAGGTAAATAGGCAGTTTCTTTCACTCTTTCAATAGAAGGAATACTAGTGAAATAGCTGAGTTTGGTCGACTGGAACAATGGAATTTGCCAAAAATAGAGCATAAAGTGGGTGAAATTGCCGATGTGTAAATATTGTCGAGACTACTAACTTTGCAAGAGCATAATTCTGTAAGTTTTCCATAAAATTTTGTACTTTTGGTTTCATTACCTTCGGAAAAAGATTCTCTTATCATTTCACAAGTTAAAATATTTTTTTTTTTAAATTCTTCGGCCCTGGGTGCAAGTTTGTGAGCAGGGGTTAAAACACTGAAAGGGTTAAAATGCATGATAGAACTGATGATGTGGCTAAGGCATATATGCCTTCAAGGATGGACTAGATTACAAATGTGTGTTGTCCATAGACTGAGAATTTTTTTTTTTAACACATTGGCCATCTTCCACCAAGGCAGAGTGACCAGAAAAAGAAGAAACTCTTTTATCATCATTCACTCCATCACTGTCTTGTCAGAGGTGTACCTACACTACAGTTAAAAAAACTGCAGCATATCAACATCCCTTCAAAGTGCAGGCACTATACTTTCCACCTCCAGGACTTTAGTCCGGCTAACCAGTTTCCCTGAATCCCTTCATAAATATTACTCTGCTCACACTCCAACAGCATGTTAAATCATAAAAACTATTTGTCTCCACTCTGGTCCTATCTAACACGCTTCCTGAAAGTCTTAAGCTTCTCGCACACAAGACTTTACCCCCTCCCTCCAGTCTTTCCTAGGATGACCCCAACCCCGCCTTCCTTCCACTACAGATTTATATGCCCTCCAAATCATTCTATTTTGTTCCATTCTCTAAATGTCCAAATCACTAACAACCCTTCCTCTACCCTCTGGATAATACTTTTGGAAACCCCACACCTTCTAATCTCCAAGCTATGGATTCTTTGCATTATATTCATGCCGCACATTGCCCTCAAACATGACATCTCCATCTCCACTGCCTCCAGCCTTCTCCTTGTTGCAACATTCACCACCCATGGGTTACACCCATATAAGAGCATTGGTACCACTTTACTTTCATACATTCCCCTCTTTGCATCTCTACAGACTCCTCAGTGCTTCACTCGCCTTTTTCCCCTCATCAATTCTATGATTCACCTTGTCTTTTATAGACCCATTCCCCTCGAGGGAGGTTCCTTGACGCTGGTGAGGGGCTCTTGATCTAGGGAATTGGATCTGTGCTCCAGTTTCCTGAATTAAGCCTGAATACCTTCCACATCCCCCCACAGGCGCTGCATAATCCTACGGGTTTAGTGCTCCACCTTGATTATAATAATAATTATAGACCCATCTGCTGACAAGTCCACTCCCAAATATCTGAAAACATTCACTTTCTCCATATGCCTCACTTTAATCTGATATCCAATCTTTCATTTCCTAAATTTTTTATCCTCATCACCTTGCTCTTTCCTATGTTCGCTTTAATTTTTTTTTTTTTTTTACATACCCTTCCAATCTCGTTCACCAACCTCTGTAACTACTCTTCAGAATCTCCCAAAAGCACAGTGTTATCAGCAAAAAACAACTATGACAACTCCCACTTTGTGTTAGATTCTTTATCTCTTAATCCCACACCTCTTGCCAATACCTGAGCATTCGCTTCTCTTACAACCCCATCTATAAATATATTGGACAACCATGGTGACATCATGCATCCCTGTCTAAGGCCTATTTTTTACTGATAAATAATTTCCATCTCTCCTATATACTCTAACCTGAGCCTCACTATTCTCGTAAAAATTCTTAACTACTTTCAGTAACCTACCACCTATTCCATACATTTGCAACATCTGCCACATTGCTCTCTTATCCACCCTATCATATGCCTTTTCCAAATCCATAAATGCAGCAAAAACTTCTTAACCCTTATCTAAATACTGTTCACCTATATGCTTCACATAGACAGGGATATAAGCCACAGTGCTGTGTCTTCCTTTGCAGATGACACCCGAATCTGTATGACAGTATCCACCGTTGAAGCTACTGCAAGACTCCAAGCAGACATAAACCAAATCTTTAAATGGGCTGCAGAAAACAATATGAAGTTCAATGATGAGAAATTTCAATTACTCAGATACGGAAAAAGTGAAGAAATTAAAATCTCATCGGAGTACAAAACTAATTCAAACCACACAATAGAGCGAAAAACTAATGTCAAAGACCTGGGAGTGATCATGTCAGAGGATCTCACCTTCAAGGACCATAACACCGTAGCAATTGCATCTGCTAGAAAAATGACAGGATGGATAATAAGAACCTTCAAAACCAGGGATGCCAAGCCAATGTTGACACTTTACAGATCACTTGTTCTATCTAGGCTGGAATATTGCTGCACACTAACTGCACCTTTCAAGGCGGGTGAAATTGCTGACCTTGAAAATGTGCAGAGAACCTTCATGGCACGCATAACTGCGATAAACCACCTCAATTACTGGGAACGCTTGAAGTTCCTAAACCTGTACTCTCTAGAACGCAGGCGGGAGAGATACATTATTATATACACATGGAAAATTCTCGAGGGCTTAGTACCAAACTTGCACACAAAAATCACTCCCTACGAAAGCAAAAGACTCAGCAGGCGATGTAACATCCCCCCAATGAAGAGCAGGGGTGACACTAGCATGTTGAGGGACAACACAATAAGTGTCAGGGGCCCAAGATTGTTCAACTGCCTCCCAGCATACATCAGGGGGATTACCAACAAACCCCTGGCTATCTTCAAGCAGGCACTGGACAGGCACCTAAAGTCGGTACCTGACCAACCAGGCTGTGGTTCGTACGTTGGACTGCGTGCGGCCAGCAGTAACAGCCTGGTTGATCAGGCTCTGGTCCAACATGAGGCCTGGTCACAGACCGGGCCGCAGGGGCGTTGACCCCTGGAATTCTCTCCAGGTAAACACTTAGTCTACACACCTCCTATTCTTCCTAAAGGCTCCTTGTTCATCTGCGATCCTGCTCTTCGTCTTACTTTTAATTCTTTCAATAATAACTCTACAACTTTATCAGGTATACTCAGCAGGCTTATTCCCCTGTAATTTTTACACTATCTTTTGTCCCCTTTGCCCTTATACAAATGAACTATGCATGCCTGGTTACAGACTGGGCTGCGGGGCGTTGACCCCTGAAACCCTCTCCAGGTATGTTCTCTGCCAATCCATAGGTACCTTCCCCTTTTCCATACATTTATTAAATAAAAGCAACCATTCCAAAACTATATCCCCACCTGCTTTTAACATTTCTGTCTTTATCCCAGCTGCTTTACCCCCTTTCATTCTACCCACTGTCTTATGCACTTGCCTCCCCCCCCATTCACAACTAGTTCTTCCTCCTACAAGATGTTATACCTCCCTGCTCAGTGCCCGAAATCACAGCTTTCCTATCTTCAACATTTAACAGTTCCTCAAAATATTACCTCCATCTTCCCGATACTTCCAACTCACCATCTAATAACTCTCCTCTCCTATTTTTCACTGTTAAATCCATTCGTTCCCTAGGCTTTCTTAACTTATTATTCTCACTCCAGAACTTTTTCTTATTCTCAGCAAAATTTGTTGATAGTATCTCACCACTCTCATTCCTCTTACATCCTTCACCACTTTACCTCTGTTTACTCCATAACATACTCTCTCGATCACTTCTACTTGAAACCCATATGCTAACTTTTTCTCTCTTACTACTCTCTTTACCTCATCATTCCACCAATCGCTGTCCTTCCCTCCAGCACCTACTTTCCTCTGACCACAAACTTCTGCTGAACACTAACACTACATTCTTAATTCTATCCCATCTCTCTTCAATAGTTGTTTATATCTTACCCTAACTGCCACATCCTTTAGTTTATAAACCTTCACCATTCTCTTACTTGCTGATACCATTCTCCTTTCCCCATCTACCTTTTACTCTCACAGTAGCTACAACTAAAAAATTATCTGATATATCTGTGGCCCCTCTATAAACATGCACATCCTTAAGTCTAAAACATAAGAACATAAGAAAAAAAAGAACACTGCAGCAGGCCTACTGACCCATGTGAGGCAGGTCCATCACTCCCCGGCTTAGACCCGACTACCTGGAGTTAACCCTCTCCAGGTAAACTCCAGGTAGTCAGGTCACTTCCACTTAAGGAGCACAGCATAAGACCTAGTACACAAGCTAGTCAGCTCCAACTCACACCCACCCACTCATGTATTTATCTAACCTATTTTTAAAACTTCACAACGTCTTAGCTTCTATGACGGTACTCGGGAGTTTGTTCCACTCATTCACAACTCTATTACCAAACCAGTGCTTTCCTATATCCTTCCTGAATCTGAACTTTTCCAACTTGAAACCATTGCTGCAAGTCCTGTCTTGGCTGGATATTTTCAGCACACTATTTACATCCCCTTTATTTATTCCTGTTTTCCATTTATACACCTCAATCATATCCCCCCTAATTCTAAAGCCTTTCAAGAAAGTGTAGATTCAGGGCCCTCAGACTATCCTCATAGGGAAGATTTCTGATACATGGGATCAACTTTTGTCATCCTCCTCTGTACGTTTTCCAGTGCATTTATATCCATTCTGTAATACGGTGACCAGAACTGTGCAGCATAATCTAAATGAGGCCTAACCAAGGATAAATAGAGTTGAAGAACAACTTGAGGACTCCTATTATTTATACTTCTTGATATGAAGCCAAGGATTCTGTTAGCTTTATTGCGAATACTTATGCACTGTTGTCTTGGTTTCAGATTACTGCTAACCAGAACTCGTAAATCCTTTTCGTAATCACAAGTATTAAGATCTACATTATTCAATTTATATGTGGCATGGTTATTGTCCTGCCCAACATTTAGAACTTTGCATTTGTCTACATTAAACTGCATCTGCCACTTCTCCGACCACTGCATCAGTCTATTCAAATAATCCTGGAGTGCTCTAGTGTCCTCATTAGAATGAATTGGACGGCCTATTTTGGTGTCAAGCAAATTTGCTTATGTTGCTATTTATTCCCTCATCTATGTCACTTATGTAAATTGTGAACAACAAGGGCCCAAAACTGACCCCTGTGGGACACCGCTTGAGACGTGCCCCCATTCTGATTTCTCTCCATTTATGCAAACTCTCTGCCACCTATTTGTCAACCATGCCTCTACCCAGGAAAAAATTTCTCCTCCTATTCTGTCTGCCTTAAGTTTCCTCAATAGCCTCTGATGTGGAACTCTATTGAAAGCCATACTGAAGTCCATATATACACAATATCATATTCATTACCATGATCTACCTCCTCAAACACCTTAGTGAAAAAAGTTAGTAAATTCATAAGACAGGAACACCCCTTAGTAAAACCGTGTTGAGATTCATTAATCAATTTATGCCTTTCAAGATGGCTACGAATTGCCTCGGCAATTATTGATTCCATAAATTTAGCAACTATGGAGGTAAGGCTTATTGGTCTATAGTTCGAAGCTAAGGACCTGTCATCTGCCTTGTAAATAGGTACGCTGTATTACATTTGCCATTTTCCACTTGTCTGGCACTATGCCAGTTTGTAGTGATATATTGAAAAGATTTGCCAAAGGCAAGTGATATGACCTGAGTTACTCTTAAGTGGGCCTATCTTGTCCCTAATCTTACTTCTGTATACCTGAAAGAACCCTTTTGGGTTAGTCCTCGAATCCCTTGCGACCTTAGCCTCATAATCCCTTTTTGCTTTTCTTATTCCTTTTTTTATTTCTCTCTTTAATTAATTGAAAATATTGATTTCTTAACTGTCCATCCCCTCTTTTGATATGCCTATATGTGCCTCTCTTTTGACCAGTGAGATGTTATAATCTATTGTTCATCCATTTAGGATCATTTTTGTTAGATCTAATTTCCCTACTCGGAACAAAAGTTGTCTGGGCAGCTAGAACTACGGTCTGGAAAACCTCATATTGGCAACCAAAACCACCTACCTGACCCATAGTCAGGTCATCCCAATTTAGCCCACCTAGGTAATTTCTCAGCCCCATCAGTCTTTTATCTACCAATACATAGTCTAACAAACTACTGTCATTATGTCCTATATGATATTTTGTATATTTATCCATTTTTCCTTAAAATATGTATTCATTATTACCAAACCCCTTTCTATACAAAGTTCAATCAAAGGCCCCCCATTATCATTTACACCTGCATCCCAAACTTTCCTCCCACACCCTCTATAACTGTTTCACCCACCACAACTACTCTCTCACTTGGTTCAAAACTTCCCAAACACTTGCTTAACATCTGGCAAAATCTTTCTCTCACTCTTCTACAGGTACATAAACACTTATTATAACCCACTTTTTGCATCTGACCCTTATTTTAATCCACATAATCCTTGAATTTATGCATTTATATTCCCTCTTCTCCTTCCATAACTGATCCTTCAGCTTAACTTGAGACAAAGGGAGATTAGCTACAGGAGCAGAGATGAGGATCATGGTGTTCCGTCTTCTGTATATTTAATTTATCACATGTTTACAATGAAGCACATAAGTGACCAGTACTTAGGTAAAAGTAAGGTATTGTCAACTTTATAGATTTAGAAAAAGGCATACAATAGAGTGGATAGGGAAGCAGTGTGGCAAATGTATGGAATAGGTAGTATATTACTTAAAGCAGTAGAGTCTTTATGAAGATAATGAGACACTGATTAGGGTATGCAGGAGAGAGGATGATTCTTATTTTCCAGTAAATGTAGGCTTTAGACAGGGATGTGTGATATTACCATACTTGTTTAACCCTTTGAGGGTCCAGGCCGTAGTTCTACACCTTGTCCACAGGGTCCAAGAATTTAAAAAAAAAAAAAATATTTTTTTCTTATGAAATGGTAGAGAATCTTTTTCTGAAGGTGATAAAACAAAAAGTACGAAATTTGATGAAATTACACTATTGCAAATTTTACTGCTTCAGCGATATTTATGCATCGGTAATTTTGCCCACTCTCTGACTCCTATTTTAGGCCAATTACATTATTCCAGTTGACCAAATTCTTAGCTACAGTGGACCCCAGTTTACGTTAGTCTCCAAACTCGCCCTTTTATGTAAGTTTATTTTTGTAAGTGCTTTTGTAAGTGTATTTTTGGGGTCTAAAAAAACTAATCTAATTTACATTATTCATTATGGGAACAAATTTGTTTGGTAACGGCACTTGAACAGCATTCTGAAACAAAAAAATGACGTAATCCTGGGGTCCACTGTATTTTGCTAGTATCACTTCTATTTTATCGATTGAGCACAAGAAACTACCCAATAAAGTGATCAGAAATTGGTAATTTGGCCAATTTCACAGTTCAAAATGTATTTCAAATTGAAAATAGGGTCCAGAATAAACAATGCAGGCATTCCTGGCACTAAAATAACATTTCCTCTGTTTATTAGTTGCGTTTCCATGCTTTACAGATGAATTCCAGTTTGATTTTTTATTCACACTAAAAAATAAATTTACTGTTATGCAATATTGTAATAATTGTATAAATAATATCAGCACATTCGTGAACGTATATTAGACCCACCAGTTGATATGTATTGTTTACTCTTGAACATCGGCAAAAATTGAACATTTCCATTACTTTGAGCTCAATTTCAAGCTATTTTCAGTAATAAAACCAATCGAAATCATCTCTATTTCTGTAATATATCTTTCATTCTATCAAATGTGACCAAGAAACCACAAATACAACTATAAAAACCATACAAAAATACACCGCAAATTTGCTGTTTTAATCCAAAAACATGGTCACAGTTTTCTTACCCATGCACCACGTGCTGCAGGATTTGTTTTATATGGTACACACTTACCACATAGATCCATTCTCTGATATGTAGGCCCAATTTACTGCTCACAGCTTATCTGAGTGAGCTGAGCTCATGGCGTAGAACTGTGGCTTGGACCCAGGCTTCAAAGCCATAGAACTATGGAACAGACTCTCAAAGGGTTAACACATTTATAGATGGTATTGTAGAAGTGAATGCTAGGATATTTGAGAGGTGCTTCGTAAGCCATGCGTGTTGTAAGAGGCGACTAATATGCCGTGAGCAAGGGTCTAATAACCCCTTCTCCTATATAAATTACTAAATTAAAAATAGAAACTTTCATTTTTCTTTTTGGACCACCCTGCCTCGGTGGGATACGGCCAGTATCCTAACTTTATTTACAAGCTAAGAGCTGTTACCTACATCAGCTCATTTGAAAGCCTCTTTATTGTTATGAGACATACAAGTAGGGAACAGGACGAAGTTGGAGCCATCTGTGGGCCAGCATTTTCATTTGATCAACTGACTTTATCTTGTTAACATCATTATGCTGTACGAACATGTTCCAGACTCAAGTCATCCTAGGAATAAATAATCTCTGATGAAGTGATGTTCTGAAGAAGGGTACAGTCAGAGTGTAATTGCTGCTTGCTGCCCATCTTGTCATGTAGAAGCTCACTTCACGCTGTCCTCAGAGTGGAGCCAAGTGTGGTACTTTGACAATGTTGGCCTTGTACATGACAGTGAGACCACCCACATCTCTGCTGTTGAAGGCTCTACTGAAATGACAGATCTATCCAGGCTGGGTCCAGGCGAGAGATGAGTCGGCTTGCTCTGTTCTCTACTTTGTCAAAGGGTCTCTCTCTGTGCATAAGCACTTACTATATATAACCCACTTTTCACATCCGGCCCTTATTTTACTCCAGTAATCGTTGAATTTATACATTTATATTGTCTCTTTTACTGCCATAACTGATCCTTCAACATTATTTCTACTACTACCTTAGCTCTAACTCTATTAAAAACACCTGACCTAATCCCATTTATTCCACCCCACTGAAACTCTCTTACCCCCATCACTTAAAGCCAGGACATCCAGCTTTTCATTCATAACATTCACAATCATCTCTTTCTTATCATCTGCACCTACATCCCCACATATTCAAACATCCCAACTTAAAGGGTCTCTTGTTTTTATTTTTATATAACTCAATGATTTCTTCTCCACCATAGAAAAAAGCTGGCAAGCAAAATCCCAAGTTCAAACACTCCACCTAATGACTATCTCACTGGCACGTATCCGAACACACTATTCCTAGCCCCGACCAACCCAATAGAAGTTTCACTTATAATCAACACATTAAAAAACAAAGCAGGTGACCTAAATAACTTACCACCTTTTATATACAAAAAAGCCTCTCAAGTTCTCTCACCAATTATTGCAACACTCTTTAACAAATCCATCAAATCCTCTACCTTCCCATCAATACTCAAAATAGCGAGGGTCACCCCCATACATAAAGGAGGAGATCAAACAAACCTGAATAACTACAGGCCGATATCTAACTTACCCCTTCTCTCCAAAATTTTTGAAAAATTAATTCATAGACAAATATATTCCTACCTCACCTCCAACAACGTACTCAACCACTGTCAGTTTGGATTCAGGCCTAATAAAAATACAAATGATGCCATTATACACATGTTAGAAATAATTTACACCGCTCTTGAGAAAAAAGAAATCCCAGTGGGAATCTTCATTGATTTACGTAAAGCTTTTGATACAGTTGACCATGATCTGTTACACCTAAAATTATCACACTATGGTATAAGAGGGCACTCCCTCGACTACCTAAAATCATACCTTAGCAACAGAAACCAATATGTGTACACAAATGGAGCTAGCTCTACCGCACAAACTATTACAGTAGGTGTCCCACAGGGAAGTGTTCTTGGCCCACTTCTCTTTCTCATTTATATTAACGACCTACCAAATGCATCTCAACTACTCAAACCCATACTATTTGCAGATGACACTACATACATTATCTCGCACCCAAGCCCAGACATACTAGCCAACACTGTAAATACTGAATTGCAGAAAATATCTACCTGGATGATGACTAACAAACTTACTCTCAATATTGATAAAACCTATTTTATTCAGTTTGGGAACAGAGCTACAAACGCACCACTTAACATAATGATAAACAGGTCCCCTATCACAAAACTCACAGAGGGAAAATTCTTAGGAATCCATCTTGACAGTGGCCTCAAATTTCAGACACATATACAACAAATTTCCAAGAAAGTCTCAAAGACCGTGGGAATACTATCCAAGATACGGTACTATGTTCCACAACCAGCTCTCCTTACCCTATATCACTCACTCATTTACCCCTACCTCACCTATGGAATCTGCGCATGGGGCTCTACATCAATAACTCATCTCAGACCACTAATAACACAACAAAAGGCAGCAGTTAGAATGATAACAAATTCACACTCCAGACAACATACTCCACCAATATTCAAAAACCTAAACTTACTCACCATACAAGACATTCATACTTTTTACTGTGCCTATTACATACATAGAACACTCTATGCAAATATTAACCCACCACTCAAACTTCTCCTTACCAATTTTAACAGGACACATGACCATAACACTACACACAGATCACTCCTCGATGTTCCCCATGTCCATCTAACACTATGTAAAAACTCAATGCACATAAAAGGCACGAAAATTTGGAATTCATTACCTGTCATTGCCAAAGAAACCCTGCCTGTACCCCAATTCAAAACGATGCTAAAAAACCACCTTCTCACCCAAACCTAAATGCTCAATATCAAACATTCCCAACAAAGTAGAATAATCACTTAAATGTAAAAACCTGTTATGAATAATACATACTAAGCTAACTGTTTTATAACATTTACATTATAATGACCACGTAAACTGTAACTGCAATGCAATTAATTGTTTTAAATTGTTATCTCACTCAATTAGTTGCATTGCTACAATTAATAAATTATTATGTTCAACTTATATTCAATCTTTATAACTTAGATACACAATTATACTTATTTTATAAATTATCAACCATAATTTTTTACCATGTAGTCTACTATTAACCCTTTGGGGGTCGACAGGCCTTCTCAGGAAAGTGTTCCTGGGGTCGAAAATTTTTTGAAAAAAAAAATTAATTTTTTCTTATGAAATGATAGAGAATCTTTTTCCGATCATAACGCCACCAAAATTATGAAATTTGATCGAAAACTAACGGAATTATGCTTTCGCGAAGTTAGCGGTAGCCATGACACTTACGCATCGGCGATTTTGCCCACTTTGAGCCCTATTTTCGACAAATTCCAATGTGTCAGTCTCCTAAAATTATAGCTATTTCGCTAGAACTCCATTTATTCTATCGATTGAGTACAAGAAACCGCCTATTTACCAATTTCATCTACCCAAAATAGTGGTCAGAAATGGCAATTTTCCAATTTCACACAAATTTCAAACGATGCCAATTTCAAAATAGGGTCCAGAGTAAACAAGGCAGACATTCCTGGCACTAAAATAACATGTTCTCTGTTCATTAGTCACATCTCCAGGCCCCTGTTCCATTACTTTTGCTTTTCATTTTGAATTTTTATTCTCACAAAAAATAGAAGATTTACTGTTATGTATACAACTGCATCATTGTAAAAATGGTATAAATAATATCAGAGCACTTGTGCATGAATATAAGACTCGCCAGTTGATGTGTATTGGAGGCATGGTGTGATTTGTTTACTCTTGAACATCGTCAAAAATCGAACATTTTCGCTACTTTGAGCTCAATTTCAAGGTACTTGTCATTGTCATACCAATCAAAATCATCTCTATTTCTGTAATATATCTTCCATTCTATCAAATGAGACCACGAAAACGAGAATACATCAATAAATACCATACGAAAATCGACTGCAAAGTCGCTGTTTTAATCGAAAAAAACGGTCAGTTTTTTTTTCTCATTGTGCAGTGTGTACTGCAGGATTCTTTTTATACTGCGCACACTGACCACACAGACCCATTCTTTCATATGTATGCCTACCAGACGTTTTCTGCTTAAATTGAGGCCGCTAGAATTTGGGCGTACTAGTACGGCACCAACCCCTGCTCGTAAAACGTACTAGTACGGCACCGACCCCCAAAGGGTTAAATAAGAATGCCCGCAATGCACAGCATATTAGGGGCTTTTGGCATGTACATCTCATTTATACCTATGTATCATGTCTACCTAACTATGTATCATTGTACCATGTCTAAATAAACTATTATTATTATACAGAAAAAGGTGTTACTAGCTCATTGCTCCCAGCATTTTAATTAACTTTTACAACACACATGGCTCACGGTGGAAAGATTCTTATTCCACTTCCCCAGGGATAAGAAAGGAAAGTAATAAGAATAAAAACTATTAAGCAAAAATCAAGAGGCCTTTAATATGCAAAATGGTATCATAATTCAAATATATGACATTATTAGTACCATTATTATTATTATAATATTGAATTGGTGACCTGCATTTACTTTCATCAGGTGGAGCAGCAAGTGACAACAGTGGTGGCTGCTGTCAATACTGCTGCACCTCCAGCAAACAACGAAACACATACTCGTAGGCAGAGATTAATACAAACCAGTAAGTGTTGCCTCCTGAATACCAGATTACCAAAATCTGTGTTCTCTCTATTTCTGATGCCTTATAAAAGTATCTTTCAAAGGTAATCTGTTCATGTATGCAAACAGTAACAGACTTATTTTTATTTACTTATTGCTGGTCACAGACGTTACTATCTTATTTTGTGTTCCATACATGTTCTTGTTAAAAGTATAAATTGCCTTAATATTTTGTTTAAAAATTTTCAGGGTATGGTAACTGTTAGTTTCTTTTTCTGTTTTTACACATTGCTTTGTACTGTACTTGGATTTTATAAACTTCGGTGTCCTGCATATTACAGTCATTCCTCATTGTTGACTAAAATTTTGTTAAATGTTATTTTGTTATTAAATTAATGTTTCACTCTCTGCTTCCTACACACTCAGACCTTTATGTCATGGAGGAAAATTTGTTCTGAGAAAAGCCCATGTAATGTGACTGTGCTATGTAAACTTGGTTTTATGTAGTAAAAATTAGATTAAGTACAGCCTCTCTTCACTTAGTGACGTACTCGTTTACAGACGACTTGGACTTACGACGGGCTCTCTGACCAGTATGCATACCTAAATAATGTATATTAGAGCTGATTTCCTTCATTCTGTTATTACAATATACAGTACATTGCTGTATAAACATTTAAAAATATACCAGAAATGTTATAAATGGTGCAAAAGTGACATTAAAACATTATCAAAGATGGTTGATACAAGCCCGCTACCATTATAGTACAGTGAACCCTCGATTAGCAGCAGTTCCTGTTAGTGGCCAACTCAGTTAGCGGCCGGTTTTACGGCTCCCAGTTAGCGGCCATATGGGACGCGTCGGTCCGCCGGCTGGGGCCGCTTGCGCTTCAGTTTGCCTGTGTCTCTCGGTGCGTGAGGAAGCTTCTGCTCATTCATCCAAACATTTCACTTGTTTTCCATTGTTTTTAGTCAGTGCAACTGCGAAATAAGTAACCATGGCTCCCAAGAAAGTTCCTAGTAAAGTTCCTGTGGCAAAGAGAGTGAGAAACACCATGGAATTTAAGAGAGAGGTGATTGAGAAATATGAGAGTGGTATGCGGGTGCTGGAACTTGCCAGGATGTTTGGGAAAAACAAATCAACAATTACAACCATCCTGTCAAAGAAAGAACAAATCAAGGATGCTGATGTTGCCAAAGGAGTAAATGTGCTTACAAAACAAAGGTCACCAATAATGGAACATATGGAAAAGTTATTGCTATTGTGGATTAAAGAAAAACAAATAGTGGGAGACAGTGTAGTGGAGTCTGTTATTTGTGAGAAGGCAAGGCATTTGCATGAAGATCTTGTGAAGAAAACTCCTGAAACAAGTGCTGCTGGTAGTGAATTTAGGGCCAGCAAAGGCTGGTTTGAGAGATTTAAGTGCAGTGGCATACACAGTGTTGTAAGGCATGGTGAGGCTGCAAGTTCAGACAAACATGCTGCTGAAAAGTTTGTGCAGGAAATTCAGGACTACATAAAGAGTGAAAATCTGAAACCCCAAAACAGTCCTGTTTTGGAAGAAAATGCCCAACAGGACCTACATCACGCAGGAGGAAAAGACACTGTCAGGACACAAGCCTATGAAAGACAGGCTAACACTCTTGTTTTGTGCTAACGCTGGTGGGGATTTCAAAGTGAAGCCTTTACTCGTGTATCACTCTGAAACTCCCAGAGTGTTCAAGAAACACATGTCCACAAGAAAAGATTGTGTGTGATGTGGAAAGCAAATCACAAGGTAAATTTTCAAAGATTGGGTTGATGATGTGTTTGGCCCAAATGTGAAAAAATACCTTCAGGAAAACAATTTGGGACTCAATTGCCTCCTGGTACTGGACAATGCTCCTGCACATCCTCCAGACTTGGAAGACCAAATGTCTAGGGACTTCAAATTTATAAAAGTGAAGTTCTTGCCTCCTAACACCACTCCTCTTCTCCAGCCCATGGACCAGCAGGTCATTTCTAACTTCAAGAAACTGTACACCAAAGCAGTGTTTCAGAAGTGCTTTGAAATGACCTCGGACACTGAATTGACCCTTAGAGAGTTCTGGAAGAATCACTTCAATGTCTACAACTGCATAGGCCTTATAGGCTTTAGAGCTGGACGATCATGCCTGTCACAGCTGCTGAACCATTATGACAGAATTACGGAGGCATTGGAAAACGACCAAAACGCAGATGTGATTTACACAGATTTTGCAAAGGCGTTTAAAAATGCGATCATGGAGTGATAGCGCATAAAATGATGGCCATAGGCATTACGGGGAAGGTAGGCAGATGGATTTTTGAGTTCGTAACACACAGAACACAAAAAGTAGTATTGAACAGGGCAAGATCCAGCATCAGCGAGGTCAAAAGCTCAGTGCCCCAAGGCACTGTCCTGGCACCACTGCTGTTTCTCATCCTCATAGCAGACATAGATTAAAACACCCGGCACACTTTTGTATCGTCATTTGCAGATGACACTAAAATAAGCATGAAAGTCAATACGGTAGAGGACACTGAAAAATTACAGGAAGACATAAGCAGGGTCTTCCAGTGGGCAGTGGAGAACAACATGACGTTCAATGGTGATAAGTTTCAGCTGCTTAGGTATGGAAAGAATGAAGAACTCAAAAGGAACACTATATACAAAACGCAAGAGGGTCACCACATAGAACGAAAGGAACACGTAAAGGACTTGGGAATAATTATGTCTGCTGATCTTTCTTTTAAAGACCATAACAAGACAAAGATCACAACAGCCAGGAAGATGACGGGGTGGGTATTGAGAACTTTCAAAACAAGGGAAATAATGCTGATGGTGACACTCTTCAAATCGCTAGTGCTCCCTCACTTAGAATACTGCTCAGTGCTGACGGCCCCGTTCAGGGCAGGAGAAATATCAGAGCTGGAACAAATTCAGAGATTGTTTACGGCTCACATTGAGCCATTGAAACATCTAAATTATTGGGAACGCCTTCAAGTCTTGAACATGTACTCATTGGAGCAGAGGAGAGAGAAATACATGATAATATATACCTGGAAAGTACTTGAGGGCCTGGTCCCAAATCTGCACACACTGCCATAACAACATACTGGAGTGAGAGATATGGGAGGAAGTGTAAAATAAACCCAGTGAGGAGCAGGGGTGCGGTGGGGACAATACGGGAGCACTGTATTAACATCCGGGGTCCCAGACTATTCAACATCTTACCAGAAGATATCCGAAACATGGCTGGAACCAGTGTAGAAGCCTTCAAGAGGAAACTGGACAAGTATCTTCACCAGGTGCCAGATCAACCAGGCTGTGATGGATATGTGGGGCAGCAGGCCTCCAGCAGCAACAGTCTGGTTGACCAGGCAAGCACCAGACGAGCCTGGTCCATGGCCGGGCTCAGAGAGTAGATAAACTCTCAAAACTCTTCAAAGGTATATCAAAGGTATTATAGGTAAGGCTTGGGAGGGAGTGACTACCAGGACTTTGAACTCTGCTTGGAGACCACTGTGGCCGGATTGTGTTGATTATTATTATTATTATTATTATAATCAAAAGAAGCGCTAAACGGATTGTGTTGAAAAGAGGGATTTTGAAGGATTTGAGGCTGACGACCCTATGCCTGTTGTGGAAGATATTGTGACATTGGGGAACAGCCTGGGGTTGGAGGTGAGTGGTGAGGATGTGGAAGAGTTGGTGCAGGACCACAGGGTAGAGCTAACCACTGAAGAGCTGCAACAGCTGGAACTAGAACTTCATCAGACCAAAGTTGAGGCAATTGCTTCAGAAAAGGAGGAGGAGGAAAAGGAAGAGAAGGAGGTGCCTTCTGCAGAGATTAAGGAAATTTGTTCTATGTGGACTAAGGTGCAGACATTTGTTGAAAAACACCATCCTGACCAAGCTGAAACAGGCCATATCTGCAACATGTTTAGTGACAAAACCTTGTCCCACTTCAGGGAAATGTTAAAGAGGCACCAGAAACAGAGCACTCTGGACAGTTATTTTTCTAGAAAGGGATCCAGTGACTCTCAAGCTGGTCCTAGTGGCATTAAAAGAAAAAGAAGGGAAGTAACTCCAGATAAGGACTTGTTTCCTGAAGTCTTTATGGAGGGGATTTACCTTCCAAAAACTAACTCTCCCTATCTTCCAGAAGCGAGCATTAGTCTTCAATAAAGGTATGTAATACTGATTTAATTGTTTAAAAAAATATTTTTTTGTGAATATTTTTGTCTGGAACGGATTAATTGTATTTACATTAGTTCTTATGGGGAATATGTATTTCGGTTAAAGGCCATTCGGTTAATGGCCTAGCTCCTGGAACGGATTACGGCCGCTAACCGAGGGTCCACATATGCTCCTCACTTAGCGACGAATTCGTTTACCGACATGGTCTTAGGAACGGAACTCCATCGTTAAGTGAGGAGAGGCTGTATCCGGCTTCTTTAGGCCCCATATCAGAGACTAATCAGATCTGACTGACTGCAACAGCATTATCAGTGTCGAACCAAAAAAAGATATTGCCTTGGATGGTGACAGGTGAAACTTAACCCTTTGGGGATCAAGGACCCTCTCCGAAACTCGTTCTCAGGATCCAAGAATTTAAAAAAAAAAAAAAAAAAAAAATCTTAAGAAATGATAAAGAATCTTTTTCCGATCATAACGCCACAAAAATTATGAAATTTGATAAAAAACTAACTGAATTATGCTTTTGTGAAGTTAGCGGTATCGATGACATTTACGCATTGGCGATTTCGCCCACTTTGAGCCCTATTTACCAATATCAACTACCCAAAATAGTGGTCAGAAAATGGCAATTTGGCCAATTTCACACAAATTTCAAACGATGCCAATTTCAAAATAGGGTCCAGAATAAACAAGGCAGACATTCGCACTAAATAACATCTCGTTCATTAGTCTGTCTCAGGCCCTTACATTACAGGACCCGGCCAAGGTTTAGATACGAAAATATAAGCTTTCGCTCTCGGATGCGAAACCGATCGAACGTATTAGACCTGTCTGCCTGCTCCACGCCTAGCAGGACCCCGCCAGTGAGCGTTGTTTACCATTGAGAGAGATTACCAGCGCTCTTTCAAACATTCACAATACATTTGGTGTCTTTGGTGGTATAAGTGATTGTCACTGTGAAATAAGTCACCATGGGTCCAAAGAAGCTTCTAGTGGCACCCCAGTGGTAGCAGGCATGCAGGAGTGTAGCATTCATGCATTAAAAGAAAAGAAGGAAGTAACCCCAGAGAGGACTTGTTACCTGAAGTCCTTTGAGAGGATTCCCTTCCAACCACTAACACCCTACCCCTGTCATCCTCCTATCTTCCAAATGCCTGCAAGTCTCTTCAATAAAGGTAAGTAAATGTTATTTATATTATATTTTGTGTGAATATTTTTGTGGAGCGGAGTTAATTGATTTACAGGACCGATATTGAACACTCCAAAATGTTGTTCAAGTGCTGTTAGCAACGGAATTTATTCCCATAAGGAATGATGTAAATAGATTAGTCCATTTCAGACCCCAAAATACACTTAAAAAGCACTTACAATAATAAACTTACATAAAGTGAGTTTTGGAGGTTCAATAGGAGGTCCACTGTACATTATTTCTTATGGGAAATAAGGGTTCGGATTACGAAAGGTTCGGGTTGAGAAATAGCTCCTGGAACAGATTAATTTCGTTAACCGGGGGTCCACTGTACTTTTGCTTTCCATTTTGAATTTTTATTCTTACAAAAAATAGAAGATTTACTGTTATGTATACAACTGCATCATTGTAAAAATGGTATAAATAATATCAGCGCACTTGTGCAAGAATATTAGACTCGCCAGTTGATGTGTATTGGACGCATGGTGTGATTTGCTTACTCTTGAACATCGGACAAAATCGAACATTTTCGCTACTTTGCGCTCAGTTTCAAGGTACTTGTCATCGTGAAACCAGTCAAAATTATCTCTATTTCTGTACTATATCATCTATTCTATAAAATGAGACTAAGAAAACGAGAATACAAACATAAATACCATACGAAAATAGACTGCAAATTCTCTGTTTTAAACCAAAAACACGGTCAGTTTTTTCCTCATTATGCACTGTATGGTGCAGGAATTTTTTTATACTGCGCACACTGACCGCACAGACCTATTCTTTCATATCTAGGCCTAACAGCCTGTTTCTGCTTGATTTGAGGGCGCTAGAATTTAGGCGTACTAGTACAACCAAAACCCTGGGGCGTAAGCCGTACTAGTACGACCGAAACCCCGAAAGGGTTAATATTGAAAAGATTTATTATATAGTGCTTGAGAATAAAGCAAATGTTTACCTAAAAATAAATATTGCACACCTTGAAAACCAAGACAAGGGAAAATTCTTGGATATTCACCTTGATAGCAAACTTAAATTTAACAAACATATCCAACACATATCTTGTGGGTATTCTTTTCAGAGTATGCTATGTAGCACAACCAATGCTACTTACTCTGTAATCTATTCTTACCTCAACTATGGTGGGAGTTGTCATGGTTGTCAGGTGCAGTTCCTGTAAACTCACAATATGCAAGTCATTTATTTTCACAAAATAAAATTTAACAACTAAATTGATGCACAGTATATACAGTAGGGCCACACTTTACGGTGTTTCACCTTATGGTGTTTTGCTAATACATGTACGGACATTTCAAATTGTGACCAAAACTTTACTATATGGCTCCCCCCACCTGATTTTCTAATACGGTCACTGCACACCGCCTGGTTTATTTAAATTCTCGTGAGCAAGTCTCTCTGTTATGTCTGGAAACTTTCCAAAATTTCAAGTGTTTTAAAGTTATTGTGTATTTTATATGTACTCTGATAATTATACTTATGTATATACCCATACCTAAATAAACTTACACATTGTGCTGGCATGCAGGTACACATTAAAATCATTAAGAGTGTCCCTCTAGTCTTGACGCCATACTAATAATAATAATACGTAATAATAATAATAATTACTCTTGGGAACATTAAATGTTATTTTACGTTAATATAGACATTTTCATTAATTCATCTATGATATTTTCGCCAAAATTATATAAGAAACACATTACATAGCATATAAACATGATACATACACCTACAGTACACTAAATTTCACATATTATTATAATGGGGCTAAACCTGTAGGATTATATAGCGCATGTGGGGGGGATGGAAGGTATTCAGGCTCAATTCAGGGAACCAGAGCACAGATCCAATTCCCTAGTTCAAGAGCCCCTCACCAGCGTCAAGGAACCTCCCTTGAGGGGTAAATTTCATGTAAATATGAGGTGTGGTAGCTGGGCAGAGGAAAAACATTGTTTTCTCTGGTCCATCACTAGGGAAAATGTGTATCAATGCACATTTGACCCAGTCACTCCACTTAACGCATTCGGCTTTGTTTACAATTCTCGGCATGACTTCTCATCACTGCTCCCTTTGTTTATGATGGCATCTAAATGTAGTTGTTAGAAATGATTAAAGTCGGTGAACAAGGTATGTCAGTGGCAATAATATCGCACTGGGCCGGTGTAGGTATCTGGTGTAAGGGAGCTTCCTGCTACCTACCGACACTTGCCGACTACCTGCACCTACTGGCTACCTACACCTGACTTCCTACAAAAAAATACTACTCACTTCTCACCCTACATTAAGACTACAAATATTTTAAGGTAAGTAATGAATGTATTGTGTATGTATTTTACTTTTTATTGTTTTTTAATGCCTAAATCTACTGTTAGCTTAATATATGTTAATGTAACCTTGTTATCTGGCATTTGTATGCATTTATAAGTGGAAATAATGGCTTTTCGCTTTCTGGCGGTAGCCTGGAACTTAACCTGCTGTATAAGTGGGGCCCTACTGTATATACACAAGGTACTGTAGTCACATTATATTAAGTTTCCTCTTATTATAACCCTTATGATGCAAAAAAATATGAAAACACTGCAAGTATTGACTGATGCAGGAAACAGCTAATTTTGTTACAATTGTTAGTGTTCCTGTGGTGATAAACAATTTATAAATAGTGTATATTGTGGTAGCCCTATGAACTTCAAACACAAACATTTATCATGGTGATGCTGCAAGATTTTTCCCTTCACTTTTTCATTTAATTACTGTACTTTTCACATTTTATTAAAAATCACTATCATATTCGATATTTGTATAAATACACCTACTGTAAGTGAATGACTGTTTAAGAAACAGCATTGTGTAGTTACTGTGAAATTATTGGTTACTAGCCTTCCTATACTAGCTTTTAGCTGTTTTTTCCCTAAATATACACCATACTATATAATCATGGCATCATGATAAAAAAAAGCTGTAATTTTTTAATCGCCATAGTGAAAATGGCCTAACAGATTACATCCTAATCAATGGTCTACTAGATCATAATATCCACTAAGAGGTATAGTATAATTTTTCTTAAGCAAAAATGTTCAATGAATAACTGGACATTTTAAAAATGTCCCTGCTATGACTAATTATCTTTTTTTGTAAAAGTTACAAAGTGATTAGTGTCTATTAAATCTTGCAAGTGAAAGTTAATAACTTTTTAAAAAATTCCAGATTCAGGAGCAGTAAGGGACACCAGAGGGCCATGATAGTTTTCATATTACTGCATCACAATGAACTTCATGTGCCAACAATGTTCTGCTTTCATCCAAAGATGTTTAAATTATGTTAACCTCATGAAGATGGCTGATGAAGCTTTGCCTACCTTCCTGATGTAGTGAAAAAACTGGTATGGGTTTCAATGTTTTCTCTTAGAGCTACATTCCAAACACTATAGACCTCAGAAATAAATAAATAGCAAACATATGTGCATCCCTAAATTTTTTCACAATATAATGGTGTTCATTACTGAAAATGGAAGTTTTTAGTGTACATTATTTTGTCTAGGCTGATTGTATCTCAGACATTTATTTCTTTATTTAAAGAATAGTCATGAATTTACAAAGAATAATTGAAGTGCTATAATGTGAAATGCATTAGTTGATATTACTAAAGTGTAAGTAGACTAGAGTATAATTGTACTCATGATTATAGAAATTAATTGATTTAATACCAACCAGGTTAAAAAATTGGAATTCCTATCATAACACAACCACCATAAATTACTCCTAGAAGACAACCTACATTCCACTTCCTTAATAAACAAGTCAACATGAATAATACTATGCTTTTTAACTCCACTTTATATCACAGACAGATCTGTCTGATGATCAACACATGTGAGATAATTATGTATTTCCATGTCGTATTATACCATTTATTTCAAGGTCAACAATGAGAAAAGATACACATTTGCAAAGAGGAACTTTACTGAGACATTTTGCCTGCTGGACAGGCTTCTTTGGTGAATATACAAGGTTGGACAGCAAGCATATTTATACAGAGCAGTCAGGCAAGTGGCTGGGTTAGTAAGGTCATGGTGTGGGTGGAGCATGAGACAGGGGCACTGCAGGAGGACTACTGGTCCTATCAATGACCTGTTTATTTAAAAAAAAAAAATTACTAAGCTGAAAGTTTCTAGATTCTTTTAGATTGTATTTATTGTACATATCAGAATAGCTTTTATTCATCTGTGTTGTTTGTACAGCTGGACATCAGGTGTATGGTCTTGTCCTGCATGCACATTGTTCTTGCCATCTGGTCTGCAGGCAGCAAGAGGTCTTCTCCATGTACTTCTAGTCACAGCCACATAAGGTATATTAGTAGACACCTGCATTAACCCTTTGACTGTTTCTGTTGTATATGCGTATACGTCTTACGAGCCAGTGTTTTTGACGTATTAATACGCCAAAATTCTAGCAGCTTCAAATCAAGCGGAGAAAGCTGGTAGGCCCAATTGTGAGAGAATGGGTGTGTGGTCAGTGTGCACAGTATAAAAAAAAATCCTGTAGCAACAGTGCATAATGAGAAAAAACTCTGACCGTGTTTTTGGATTAAAACCCCGAATTTGAGGTATATTTTCGTATAGTATTTAATGTTGTATTCTCGTTTTCTTGGTCTCATTTGATAGAATGGAAGACATATTACAGAAATAGAGATGATTTTGATTGGTTTCACGATGAAAAGGACCTTGAAATTGAGCTCAAAGTAGCAGAAATGTTAGATTTTTACTGATGATCAAGAGTAAACGAATGAAGTCATTGTCCAATAAGTGTCCCACTAGCCATTCTAATATGCAGTCACGAATGGGTTGACATTATTTATACAATTATTACAATAATGCAGTAGTCTGCATAACAGTAAATCTTCTATTTTTTGTGAATAAAAATTCAAAATAGAAAGCAAGAGTAATATAAGAGGGGCCTGGAGATGTGACTGATTAACAGAGAAAATGTTATTTTAGTGCCAGGAATGTCTGCATTGTTCATTCTGGACCCTATTTTGAAATTGGCATCTTTTGTAATTTGTGTGAAATTGGCCAAATTGCCAATTTCTGACCTGGAGATGTGACTGATTAACAGAAAATGCTATTTTAGTGCCAGGAATGTCTGCATTGTTCATTCTGGACCCTATTTTGAAATTGGCATCTTTTGTAATTTGTGTGAAATTGGCCAAATTGCCAATTTCTGACCACTTTATTGGGTAGTTGAAATTGGTAAATGGGCGGTTTCTTGTACTCAATCGATAGAACAAATGGAGTTCTAAAGAAATAGCTATGAGTTTGGTCAACTGGAACAATGGAATTGGCCGAAAATAGGGCTCAAAGTGGGCGAAATCGCTAACTTCGCGAGAGCGTAATTCCGTAAGTTTTCTATCAAATTTTGTACTTTTGGTGTCATTACCATTGGAAAAAGATTCTCTATCATTTCATAAGAAAAAATAATTTTTTTTTTTTCGAATATTTTGCGACACAGAGACACTCTTTAGGATTTGGGGTCGTGACAATCAAAGGGTTAATCTGGTCTGCTTGCTCTTGAAGGAAGTGGGTGTGATATATCCTGCAGTGTGACTTGTCAGAAGGATTAGTCTCATGTCAACGTTTCCTGGTTTCAGCGAAGATTTTGCATACCCAGATCACATTATTACAGGTGTTTGCTTCATACTATGCAGTAGCTGTGACCAGAAGTATGTGGGAAAGACCTTCACAGTCTGCAGACCAAACTGCAAGAACACCAAAGCAAGTGCAGGACTCTAGATATGATGAACACCTGCATTATACACAAGGACAAGACCTCATAACCAATATACTAGCAGATGCCCACCAAGGAAAGGGAAGACATACAATGTGGATGCCTGTAAGTTGCTTTGATTTGTTAACAAAATACAATCCAACAGAATCGAGGAATTTTCATCTTAGGCAAACCTTTAGCCCAACTACAAGAGTCCTTTGACTCGATAGTGCACTCATCTCACATGGTGAGTGCCTGTGGTTTGATCCCTGGCATGGGTGGCAATGTTGGGCATGTTTCCTTACACCTGCTGTCCCTGTTCACCTAGCAATAATTAGGTACGTGTGTGTTAGTTGATGCTGTGGGTTGCATCTTGGAGGACAAGATTAATAGAACTCCAATGGAATTAAGACAGACAGTCCTTGATGACACATTAATCTTATTGGGTTAACCTGGTTGGCTAATCCTCCAGGTTAAAAATACAAACAAATTTTATCTTCTGGATAAACAGGTCATCAATAGGCCTGTAGTCTACAGTGCCTCTGTCCCACACAATGTTCACACTGTGCCCTCGCTGACTCAACCACTCACTTGACTGCCCTTGCATGAATATGCTTGTTATCCATCCCTGTGTACTGACTGAATTATTATTATTATGATAATCAAAAGAAAGTATACTGACTGAAGAAACCTCCCACAGGCAAAACACCTCAATAAAGTTTCTCTCTGCAACTGTATCTTTTCACTCTCACTTCAATTTCTTCTGCACCTATAATTACCACAAACTTACTAAGATTCCATTTTCAACATTGTTAATTCAGTGTATGGTTCTGGTTTCATTGCTTTATAATTTTGTATCTTCTCATCTTCGAGAGAACACCTCCATTTTTGTGACACTTTTCTCTATGAGCAATCCTTATTTTTAACTTTATTATACACTTTTTTGATAGTGTACAGTATCAAAAGAGCTGTTGCAGTATATTTCTTGTAGCCGTAACGGATTGATAAATCAACAAAAGTAATGCAGTAATATTATTTGACATTTTTAGTGGTAATTACCTGTATTAAATTTATTTAGTTCAACTGTTAACTTGATATAGAATGAAAATACTTCTCTTATTAATGTAGTTTAATTGTATTACATACAATTAAAAAAGGGTGGGAAAATATTTATGCACTTTAGAAATGGAAGTCAGGACAGTTTGCTTATTATTCCACTCCATCAATTTATTGAATAATAGAGTTACTCTATAATTCTGCAAGACATTTCTTTGTTGCAAAAGTAGATTTTTAAATTTACTAACTTCTACTTTTTTAATCTGTGCTTTTGCAGCAATTTTAGTGTATATTGAGTGATGTTCAGTGATATTAGTAACATTATGCTTGTGCTTAAAATTAAATTCAGATATGATTTGAAATTTTATATACAGTGGAACCTTGGTTGTTGAATGCACTACTTCTTGGAAAAATCGGTTTTTGAACAAGGAATTCGAGAAAAAAATGTCCTGGTTTTTGAACATGCCCATGGTTGTCGACCGACAATGCTCCCAAGGTCAAAGAATTTAAAAAAAAAAAAATCCTGTGAAATGATAGAGAATTTTTTTCGGAAGGTAATGAAACCAAAAGTATGAAATTTGATGGAAAACTTACAGAATTACGCTATCACGAATTTAACGGTCTTGGCGATATTACGCATCGACAATTTCGCCCACTTTGAGCCCTATTTTGGGCCAATTCCATCTTTCCAGTTGACAAAACTCATAGCTATTTCACTAGAACTCCTTTCGTTCTATCGATTGAGTACAAAAAACTATTTACCTATTTCAACTACCCAATAAAGTGATCTGAAATTACTAATTTGGCCAATTTCACATAAAATTCAAGAAAGGTCAATTTCAAAATAGGGTCCAGAATAAACAGTGCAGACATTCCTGGCACTAAAATAACATTTTCTCTGTTCAGTAGTCATGTCTCCAGGCCCCTCTTATATTACTCTTGCTTTTCATTTTGAATTTTTATTCACAAAAAAATAGATGATTTACTGTTATTCAGACTAGTGCATAATTGTAATAATTGTATAAATAATATCACCACATTCATGAATGCATATTAGACCCACCAGTTAACGTGTATTGGGCGCGTGACGTGATTTGTGTACTCTTGATTATTATTATAATCAAATAGAAGCGCTAAACCACAGGATGTGTACTCTTGAACAATGGCAAAAATCGAACATTTCTGCTAATTTGAGCTCAATTTCAAGCTACTTTTCGTCTGTAAATCATTCAAAATTATGTCTATTTCCATAATATATCTTCCATTTATCAAATGAGACCAAGCAAATGAGAATACAACCATAAATACCATACGAAAATACACCGTAAAGTGGCTGTTTTAAACCAAAATCATGGTCGCAGGTTTTTTCATTGTGCACTGCATGTTGCAGGATTTCTTTTTATACTGCATACACTGACCATGCAGTCCCACTCTCACATGTAGGCCTACCAGCTTTCTCTCGCAAGATTTGAAACCGCTAGAATTTTGCCATTAGATGTCCTCTGACAGGTAAGAAGCAGTTAAATTTTCATTTACTTTACAGTATTTCAGTTAAATTTTCATTTAGTATTCATTTTTATAGTTTCCCTGTGCTGTATAATTTTATACATTTTTTATGTAGTGGTTAATACATTATTAATAAATTATTGTAGTATGTATTGTCATTTGGTGTCTGGAATTGATTAATTCTATTTACATTATTCTTTATGGGAAAAATTGCCTTGGTTTTGTCATCCATTTTGGTTGTCGAACCGATATCTGGAATGAATTAAGTTTGACAACTGAGGTTACACTGTATAGTAATTTATTTTTCATTTGCATTATATTAAAATGCATTATGATTGAAACAATGTTGTGACGATTTCATTTTTTCTCTGTACTGTACAAAATAATTAGCAGTTATGTGCAAGGACCTTGACCTGTCTTGACGTGACTTGACCCGACTTGACACACACACACACACACACACTTAAATTTTACCTTCTACTTGAAATTTCACAAGAGGTGCTCTATAATCATGAAGTTATCCCTAATGGAAAGCATTGAATTAAAGTTTTGTATAAGCCTCTCATTTACCAAGTGATTATCTTGCATGCTCCAGGACTGCTCTTGTTGGTGTACCAGTATTGCTCACCGCTACGTAAGGAGGAAAAGCAAAGTCCATTAGTGTTCTTTTAGTATAAGGATGTAAAATATGTACATTTTAGGTTTGAGAACCTTTATGCAATTAATTTTTGACTGGCAAATGATTCATATACAAATGTAAACAGTAATCAGAAGACTGTTATTGTTGCACAAGTGTTTTGATTTGAAAGTAGACATTATGCAGCCTGTGCTCTAATGCACAGAGTATCAGTCTAATAATTTCCAAGTATTTGATTAATAGAATGAAAGTACATCAAATATGATTTATAATTTGAATTGATGGCAGTATAATGCATTAAACCAGATAGAATTTATGGTTAGTGTTTTTAAATCTACTGCTTTGGATAGTAGAACTGTGTTTAGTTGCTTTTAGATTCTACTTAAGCCATTTCTAGATCAACATTTGAATTCCTTTTATTTTGAACAATTTTAAATTTTTGAAGTACTGTTTATATCATACATAATCAGGTATTCAGAACATAAAATGAATGTGGTTAATAAAGTTGTTGGTGCCCAAATACAAATTTTAAAACTAAATAAATTTGTGCTGATTAATATGTTATTTATAAAAAAGTTAGTTTACCCAAGGACAAGACAATTAACAATGGTGTTATGTTTTTATAAATGAAAAGAAGCTGGATGTCATAACACTAAGTGAAAAGCTGGAGGAAGGGAAAGAATTTCAATGGGGAAGAGTAAATGGGATTAGGTTGGCTGTATCTGAGATAAGGAAGGAGTAGCGATAATATTAAATGATCAGTTATGGAAGGAAAAAGGATTATACAGTGGACCCGTTAGCTACGGAATCTCAACTGAACATTTATGTAAGTTATTTTCGTAAGTCTGTTGCAAGTGTATTTTGGGGTCTGAAATAGACTAACCTACGGAAATTTTTCCTTAAGGAGTAAATTGTTCGGTAATGGCACTTGAGCAGTCAGGAAATTTACTGGGGCCACTGTAAGTGTCTCGTTTTCGGCATCAAACTCGAACATTTAGTGTGTATTGTAATGCTGTTGCAAGTGTATTGGGTTGAATAGACTAACCTACGGACATTATTTCTAAGAGAAATTGTTGTAATGGCATGGAGCACTGAGAATTGGGAAAACCGAGGACACTGTATTGGATCAAGAATTAGTGAGTAGAATAAAGGTGATGTGTACACCTGAAGGAAAGGTGTGTGTAAAAAGAGAAAGATTTTGGGATGTTAACCCTTTCAGGGTCCAAGCCGTAGATCTACACATTGTCCACAGGGTCCAAGAATTTAAAAAAAAAAAAAAAAAAAAATTATGAAATGGTAGAGAATCTTTTTCTAAAGATAATAAAACAAAAAGTACGAAATTTGGTGGAAAACTGACGAAATTACACTATCACAAATTTGACTGTGTCAGTGATATTTACATTTCGGCAATTTTGCCTACTTTGACCCCTATTTTAGGCCAATTACATTATTCCAGTTGACCAGATTCTTAGCTATTTTGTTAGTATTACTTCTATTTTATTGATTGAGCACAAGAAACTACCCAATCAACTTTTTCAAGTAGCCAATAAAGTGATCAGAAATTGGTAATTTTGCCAATTTCACACAAAGTTCAAAATATTCCAATTTCAAAACAGCGTCCAGAATAAACAATGCAGGCATTCCTGGCTCTAAAATAACATTTCCTGTTTATTAGTTATGTTTCCAGGCTTTACACTTGAATTCCATTTTTATTTTTTATTTACATAAAGAATTTTTATTCACACCAAAAAATAGATGAATTACTCTTATGCAATATTGTAATAATTGTATAAACACTATCAGTGCATTTGTAAACGTATGTTAGACCCACCAGTTGACGTGTATTGGTTGCGTGATGTGATTTGTTTACTCTTGAAAATCAGCAAAAATCAAACATTTGCAGCTCAATTAGAAGCTATTTTCAGTAGAGAGTGCAAAAGAAGAGCGGGGTACAGTGGTCCCCCGAGTAACGAAAAAACTTCATCCCAGAAGCCTGCTCAAGTGCCATTACCGAACGAATTTACTCCCTTAAGGAATAATGTCACGTAGGTTAGTCTATTTCAGGCCCCCAAAAATACACTTCCACAAGCACTTACAATATTATACTTACATAATTGTACGATTTCCGGGGTGTTCGTTACTCGGGGGACCACTGTATATAGAAAGGAAGAGGTAGGTTAAAAGTGACTGAGTATAAAAGGAGAGCCAATGAGAGAATGGGAGAGTCTTTATCTATAAATTTTGCCAAGAATTGGGAAGCCTGGAGAGCAACTGGACCTAACAATTGAAAACAAAAGAGGGGAGATGTTAATTGGGGAGGTGAAGGTAATGGAAAGATGGAGAAGATATTTTGAAGAGATGTTGAATACATATTTGTAATGAAGGGTAGGCAGTAATTTCATTCATGGGGCAAGGAGACAATATTGTATAAGAGTGAGGTTGATGTGAGAAAAGTGCATTAGGCAGTGGGTAAAATGAAAGGAGTTAAAAGTAGTTGGGATAAATGGGAAAATAGGTGGGGATAGTGTTCAAACAGTTGGTGTGTTTGTTAAATATATGCTTGAAGAAAGGTCAGGTACCAAAAGATTGGTTGAGGGTATGCATAGTTTCTTGTATAAGGAAAAAGAGGACGAGAGAGAGAATGTTTATGGTAGGGGGGATAGGGGGTAAGACAAAGTAGAATGGCAAAGCAAAAAAGAGGATTTAGAAGCATATAAACAGTATGTAAATAAGGGTAACAGCTGTTTGGTGCATTTATGGATTTAGAAAAGGTTGGTTATTGAGAGCAGTCAGGAGTTTTATGCAGAGTGAAGCTCAAGTTAGGGTATGTAGGAGGGAGGGGGATTGTCTTCAGAGGAAATAAAAGTTAAGTACATGTGATATCACCATGGTTGTTTACCATATTTATAAATAAGGATGTAAAAGAAGTGAATGTTAAGGTGTTGGGTAGGGGTGTGGGATTAAAAATGTTGCTCCTTGCTGATTTTAGAAGTTTTTTTGATTTTGAAGATAAGTTGCAAAGGTTGATAGACACATTTGGGAACATATGTGAAAGTAAATTAAAAGTGAATATGGAAAAGAGCAAGGTGATAAAGGGTAAGATAAAATCTGTGCAATGTTAAGATTGATTATCAAATTGGAGGGAGGAAGTAAATGTACAGTGGTACCTCGGTTAACGATATTTTTTCGTTCCAGAATGCTGTTCAAGTGCCATTACCAAACGAATTTATCCCCATAAGGAAAAATGTAAAATAGACTAGTCCTTTTAGACCCCCAAAAATACACTTACAAAAGCATTTAAAAAATAAACTTACATAAAAGGGTGAGTTTGGGACATCGTAACCGAGTACCACTGTTTTAGATATTTGGGATATGACCGAGTGTTTATCCTGAAACTGTCATATTAGTAATGAAATTTGGGTGTAGCATATTGAAACATACTACAGCAGATTGATCTAACGAGCACACATGTGAATGATTGATTTATGAGAGGAAAAGGTGGGTGGCATATTGAGGCATCTGTGGAAAGAAAAGTTAATCTATGGAGGCAAAAAAGGGAATGTATTAGAGTATAGTTGTATAAACACTTTTCCATGGGTGTGAAGAAAGGTTTTGAACCCTGCAGTGAGGAGGCAGTTGAGATGTCATTTTTGAGAGCAATGTGTGTTGTGACTATCATGCATAGAATTTTGAGTGTAGAATTTATAGGTGATGTGGCTTCACCAAGCTTTTAATTCAAGAGGGTTGAGTAGGGGTTGTTGTAGTTTGGGCATGTAGAAAGGATGGAGGGGAAATAGGATGGTGTAAATCTGCAGTGGAGGTGTACAAATCTGGGTTAAGAGATTGTCCCAGGAATGGTTGGAAGGGGGTAAAAGAGGCTTTTGAGTTGTAGGGGCTTGAGCATCCAGCAAGTTTGTGAGCATGTGAATGTTTTTTTTTTTTTTTTTGGGGGGTTCACCTACTTTGTTGGGAGATGACCATTGAGGTTTAAAAAAAAAAAATTAGGAGTTTGGGCCCTGAGATTGGTTGTAGATTCTGGATATTTATATCTGTTGGAGCCTTAATCCACTTCAGAATATTTTAGTAAACCAGTCAGTGAATCTAAGTTCAGTAGCCTCTTAACTCTAGTTGATCCCACATCTCATCCAGAAGAGCCATCCAACTTGTGCTTAGCAGGTACTGTCATACTGAATATTACATTCTTTAGTGATGTAGATGTAAGTGTTCCAAAAATATTTAGCTAAATATTTTACTGTTGTCTTTATATAGATTATAGAAATATTTAGATTATGCTTTTTGAATGTTTTTGGTGTTTCAAACTACCTAAAAAGAAAACAGTTTGCACAATTATTATTTACCTACATTTAAACTGGTGTTTGGAATTAGCTACTTCTTGGCAGTTAAGAAAAAAAATTGGTGATAAATTATTTTTCATGTGTCCTCCAAGAGCGATAAGAATTATCTATAGTAATAATATTTTTGCCTTGTGGTCTAGTAATCAGTTTTGTTACTATTTTTTTTCCAAGTATTTTCCACATGAAATTTTATTTGAATTCTCTCATTCAATTATATGTATTATTTTGTCAGACATGAAAATGAACGATTAATCCACCAATGACCAATGTTATGTACAGATTGACACAAATTGTGCAAAGGGCATGATAGCCCCTTTATGTATATACAAATGATCTAGTTCAATGTGTTAATTTTGTGAACCTTTTTAATAGATGGATATATTATCTGTAGAGATGATTTTTTTTTTTTAAATTTGAAACACACAGGTTTAATTTATTAAGTTTCCACATTGTTCTTATGAAAATGTCTAGTAGTGACTGGGTATATTATGGTTATAGGGAAGCACTGAACCCATAGAGGTCATACAGCACTTTGGGAATGAAGGCAATTGGTTATAAGCCTAGAGAAAAACAGAACCAGTTCCTTGGATCAAGAGCCCCTCACCAGCATTTAGGTATAGGCACCTCCCTGGACAGGAGTGATGTAGTGTAGAATGGGCATCCCAAAAGTTCAGTGAATGACTCATGAAATCTAGTTTTATTTTGAAAACAAACTGTTATTACCATGCTGCATCTTATGAAAACCAGAAGATAATAAGTGTGTGTTATAACATTTTAATTGCGCACTAATTTAAGTGCTTTACTTTTTACTTACCTGTGATAAAATGTTGAGATGGGGGACAGGAAATTAGACTAAAAATTTGAATGCACTTGTTTGAGATTAGAAATTAAAGCAACGAATAACACTGTACACTAAAAGCTGACTTGTATGTGATAACTAATATTTCTTGTACTCTTGTCCTTCAGAATATAATATGGTACTCATGTAGCATATTATATTAATTGAAAGCTTGGTACTACACCTATAACATTCATACAATGCTATAATCATTAAAACAAACTTTAAATTTCATATCTTCTTTGCCTGTATTTTTATTATACTGTACATTAATGTTTTGTTGAGTTGCACATCACATGCATTTTACAGCACTTGTTGCCTACAGCCTGTTTCATGTTTGTGTTTCATTGTTAATAAGATTGGCTATACAGTCCTTGATTCCATTATAAGGGTTCTAATATTTTATGCAAGTCTAAACAGGAATATAATAGTTATGTCTCTTATTCCTGCTAGGTTTTAAAATGTTTATACCTTAGTTCAAGTATTCCAGTGTATAAATTGTCAAATTCAAATGAAACAAAGATTTTAAAAGCAAAACTACTGTTGGTTTCCTTTACTCGCAATAAGAGAACTGCAGTGGGTAAACCAGTACTGCTTAATATCAGGTACAGTATGACCCCTGTGGGTTCAGTGCTTCCCTGTTAGCCATTTGTTAACTTGAAACCTAATGCTTAGGAAACAATTTCTAGACTATTCAACTTGCCGACTTTACCATAATATGCATGAGAAAGAGCTAAACCCTTAGGAGTCATACTGCCTTTGGGGAAAGGTAATACAGCTTTAGCCATAATGTTTTCTGGTTAAAAGTATATGTAAAGTTTTTGCCAGATTTATGACATTATAGTAAATACTGGAAACTATTTTATTCAGTAAAACAAGGTTACACTCAAATATAATAAACCTCGATTTAACGTACAAATAGGAAGGAAATACATAAACTTTATTTCTATAAAGTGGAGTATAGTATATTATAGTTAGGATAATCGACATAGAAAGCCACTTATTATGCAAGGCATTTCAGGCAGCCTTAAACTAAATTATGATTACCAATACACAAGAATAACCAAACTATTCCTATAAAGTGAAGTACAGTATATTATTCTATTAGGGTGACCGACATATATGAACTACTTTATAGAAAGCCCCCTTTATTATGCAAGGTATTTCAGGCAACCATAAAATTAAATTATGATTACAAGTACAGTGGACCCCGGTTAACGGCCATAATTCGTTCCAGAACGCTGTTCAAGTGCTGTTACTGAACGAATTTATTAACATAAGAAATAATGTAAATTAGATTAGTCCTTTTGGACCCCCAAACATACACTTACAAAAGCACTTACAAAAATATACTTACATAATTGTTAGTGTTTGGAGCAGGCCGTTAACCGGGGATCCACTGTATATGAGAAAAAGAATACAAAGTTTTTATTATATTGGAGATATTCAGTAATTCCATAAAAAATCTAATCAGTGATACATTAAGGATGAAGCTAGGTACCTGTGGTGAAGAAATGATGGAACAGAGACAATATTGGCTGAAAGATGAGGCTTCAGGAATTGTTCAGCATAATAAATTTTTTACAGGATCACATTAAGGTAGTGAGGTGTTTTTCAACAGTAGCTTTGAAGTAGCTGGCAGATATGTAGACTAGAATCTTTAGGCAGAGAGTTCCAGATTTTAGGT
>WNWK01014244.1:0-52108 GCA_009830355.1 Cherax destructor | reverse complement strand
CTTATCAGTAAAATGGGTACCTGGGTGTTAATGGACTGGTGTGGGTCGCATCCCGGGACAAAACTGATCTGCGGGAAATGCTCAGCATAACAAGGGGCTTTCTATATAGTAGTATGTCATTGATGTCAGCTAGACCTGTATACCTTGTACATGTACTTGTAGAAATAAAGATATTATTATTATTATTATTATTATTATTATTATTATTATTACTATTATTACTATTATTACTATTATTATTATATAAACTAAGTTTTCCATTGGGCAACGGAAAACATTATGTTGTTCAATGAGTACAAATTTAAGTTATTCTGTTTTGGAAACTTGAGGGAATAATAGCTAGAACGGTTCACAAAATCTTATAACACGATTGAAAGCAATTTAGGGAAGAGGGGGCTTGAACCCATGGCGGGTGAGTCCTAAAACTCCAGGAAAGTGTGTTAACCACACAGTAGAGCGTAAACACTAATGTGAATAACCTTCTGGTGATAACATCAGAGGATCTCACCTTCAAGAATCACAACAGTGTCATTATCACATCTGCGAGAAAAAATGAAAGGATGGATAATGAGAACTTTCAAAACAAGGGATACCATGCCAATGATCATCTTTAAGTCACTTGTTCTCTCTAGGCTGGATTACTGGTGTACACTAACAGCCACAGTCAAGGCAGGTGTAACAGCAGAACTAGGGATTAGTGAAGAAGCTAGAGGATCAGGCATGTATAACAGGAAGGGCACTGCAGTGGATCAGAGAATACCTGACAGGGAGGCAACAACGAGTCATGGTGCGTGATGAGGTATCACAGTGGGCGCCTGTGACGAGCGGGGTCCCACAGGGGTCAGTTCTAGGACCAGTGCTATTCTTGGTATATATGAATGACATGACGGACGGGATAGACTCAGAAGTGTCCCTGTTCGCAGATGATGTGAAGTTAATGAGAATTAAATCAGATGAGGATCAGGCAGGAATTCAAAGAGACCTGGACATGCAGAGTACAGGCTAGGTGGCCAAAGACTGCAAACCTCGCTCAAGGAGAAAGATCTTGGGGTGAGTATAACACCGAGCACGTCTCCGGAAGCACACATCAACCAGATAACTGCTGCAGCATGGGGGTGGCGGGGTAAGGGGTGGCGGGGTAAGGGGCGTAGGGGTGGCGGGGTAAGGGGCGTGGGGAGGCGGGGTAAGGGGCGTGGGGTGGCGGGGTAAGGGGCGTGGGGGTGGCGGGGTAAGGGGCATGGGGTGGCGGTGTAAGGGGCGTGGGGTGGCGGGGTAAGGGGCGTGGGGAGGCGGGGTAAGGGGCGTGGGGGTGGCGGGGTAAGGGGCGTGGGGTGGCGGGTAGGGGCATGGGGGTGGCGGTGTAAGGGGCGTGGGGGTGGCGGGGTAAGGGGCGTGGGGGTGGCGGGTAAGAGGCGTGTGGGTGGCGGGTAAGGGCGTGGGGGTGGCGGGGTAAGGGGCGTGGGGTGGCGTGGTAAGGGGCGTGGGGGTGGCGGGGTAAGGGGCGTGGGGGTTGCGGGTAAGGGGCGTGGGGTGGCGGGGAAGGGCGTGGGGTGCGGGGTAAGGGGCGTGGGGGTGGCGGGGTAAGGGGCGTGGGGGTGGCGGGGTAAGGGGCGTGGGGTTGCGGGGAAGGGGCGTGGGGTGGCGGGAAGGGGCGTGGGGTGGCGGGGTAAGGGGCGTGGGGGTGGCGGGGAGGGTCGTGGAGGTGGCGGGGTAAGAGGCGTGGGGGTGGCGGGGTAAGGGGCGTGGGGGTGGCGGGGTAAGGGGCGTGGGGGAGGCGGGGTAAGGGGCGTGGGGTGGCTGGGTAAGGGGCGTGGGGTTGCGGGGTAGGGGCGTGGGGTGGCGGGGAAGGGGCGTGGGGAGGCGGGGTAAGGGGCGTGGGGGAGGCGGGGTAAGGGTACGTGGGGGTGGCGGTGTATGGGCGTGGGGGTGGCGGGGCAGGGGCGTGGGGAGGCGGGGTAAGGGGCGTGGGGAGGCGGGGTAAGGGCGTGGGGTGGCGGGGTAAGGGGCGTGGGGGAGGCGGGGTAAGGGGCCTGGGGGTGGCGGGGTAAGGGGCGTGGGGGTGGCGGGGTAAGGGGCGTGGGGGTGGCGGGTTAGAGGTGTGGGGTGACGACTGGAAGCACAGAGGTGGTGTGATGGTGACCGTGTGCGTGGCAGTGTCGATGACCCAGTGTGGGGGTTGTGTGGGTGGCAGTGTTGAGGACCCAGTGTGGGGGTTGTGTGGGTGGCAGTGTCGAGGACCCAGTGTGGGGGTTGTATGGGTGGCAGTGTCGATGACCCAGTGTGGGGGTTGTGTGGGTGGCAGTGTCGATGACCCAGTGTGGGGGTTGTGTGGGTGGCAGTGTCGAGGACCCAGTGTAAGGGTGTTGTGGGTGGCAGTGTCGAGGACCCAGTGTGGGGTTGTGTGGGTGGCAGTGTCGATGACCCAGTGTGGGGGTTGTGTGGGTGGCAGTGTCGAGGACCCAGTGTGGGGGTTGTGTGGGTGGCAGTGTCGAGGACCCAGTGTGGGGGTTGTGTGGGTGGCAGTGTCGATGACCCAGTGTGGGGGTTGTGTGGGTGGCAGTGTCATGACCCAGTGTGGGGGTTGTGTGGGTGGCAGTGTCGATGACCCAGTGTGGGGTTGTGTGGGTGGCAGTGTCGATGACCCAGTGTGGGGGTTGTGTGGGTGGCAGTGTCGATGACCCAGTGTGGGGGTTGTGTGGGTGGCAGTGTTGATGACCCAGTGTGGGGGTTGTGTGGGTGGCAGTGTCGATGACCCAGTGTGGGGGGTTGTGTGGGTGGCAGTGTTGATGACCCAGTGTGGGGGGTTGTGTGGGTGGCAGTGTCGATGACCCAGTGTGGGGGTTGTGTGGGTGGCAGTGTCGATGACCCAGTGTGGGGGTTGTGTGGGTGGCAGTGTCGATGACCCAGTGTGGGAGGTTGTGTGGGTGGGGGGTGAGTGTGCAGTTGTTAGTGTGGGAGGTAATATGGGTCTACCTACCTGGAGTCTACCTGGAGGGTATTCCTGGGATCAACGCCCCAGCGGCTCGGTCCATGATCAGGCCTCCTGGTGGATCAGGGGCTGATCAACGAGGCTGTTACTGCTGGCCGCAAGTAGTCCAACGTAGGAACAACAGCCCGGCTGATCCGGCACTGACTTCAGGTATCTGTCCAGCTCCCTCTTGAAGACAACCAGGGGTCTTGAAGACAACCAGGGGTCTTGAAGACTACCAGGGGTCTTGAAGACAACCAGGGGTCTTGAAGACAACCAGGGGTCTTGAAGACTAACCAGGGGTCTTGAAGACAACCAGGGGTCTTGAAGACAACCAGGGGTCTTGAAGACAACCAGGGGTCTTGAAGACTACCAGGGGTCTTGAAGACTACCAGGGGTCTTGAAGACAACCAGGGGTCTTGAAGACAACCAGGGGTCTTGAAGACAACCAGGGGTCTTGATGACTACCAGGGGTCTTGAAGACTACCAGGGGTGGAAAAATGAGTAACATGAAGATATATATAGGGTATAGTCAGGTGGAGAATGCTGGGTCAGGTGGAGAAAGCTGCATGTGACAGTCTAAAGTAGTGTGATAGTTAAAACATTGTGTGACTTAAGGACCTGCAGTGTACCATTCTTGAGTTCTAGGTGGGATAGCGTTGAAGAGGTTTCTTAGCAATAGGTTCAGCTATGTTGTAGAAGCCGTTGTTCTGGTTGAAGTTGTTGGATATACCAGAACAACGGCTTCTACAACATAGCTGAACCTATTGCTAAGAAACTTCTTCAACGCTATCCCACCTAGAACTCAAGAATGGTACACTGCAGGTCCTTTAAGTCACACAATGTTTTTAACTATCACACTACTTTTAAGACTGTCACATGCAGCTTTCTCCACCTGACCCAGCATTCTCCACCTGACTATACCCTATATATATCTTCATGTTACTCATTTTCCAGGTAGATCTGTCTGTGACTCGATAAAGCCCACTGCGTGGGCGAAACGTTGTCAATAAAGGATCACATTATACTGCTTTATGTGTTTATTTTTCCATTGTGTCGGTATTTTATACCATTTATTTCCACTACCAGGGGTCTTGAAGACTACCAGGGGTCTTGAAGACAACCAGGGGTGTATTGGTAATTCCCCTTATGGCTGGTGGTGGGTGGGTGTGCAGTTGGTGTGGGTGGTAATAAGGGTGGTGGGTGATTGTGCAGTTGGTGTGGGTGGTAATAAGGGTGGTGGGTGGCTACATGACTAGGTGTGTGGGCCATGAAAGCATGGGTAAGGTGTGGGAGTGGGGTTGTTTGCACTTGAAACTGTGGGTAAGGTGTGGGAGTGAAGCCATGGAGTTGGGCAATATGTGGTCTTCAGGTAGGGGATTATTGATGTGGGTGTGGGCGTGTGTAGCAGAGGAAACTGTATAGCTAGGTTGTGTGGTGGGAATAAATGGTATTTTTCCGTTGTGTGGTGGGGGTAGGTTATTGATTGGAATTGTCTGACTTTTTTGGGTTATCCTGGGTTCTCTACACACATGCTGCTATGTATGATAATCTTTGTAACTATATGTGTATACCTGAATAAACTTTCTTAAGGCTTGTTGCTGGAGTGGAATTATTGGGGAGGGAGGTATGAGTGGGTGTTGTGGGCAGTGTGGGGTGAGGTTGGTGGGGTGCAGCGAGGGAGCATGGCCACGGGAGGGTGGGCAGGTTGCATGAACAGTTAATGTGGCCCAGGTATGGTACTGAACGCGTATGAACGCAGCACAAAGCATGGTACTGAACGTGTATGAACGTAGTACAAAGTATGGTACTGAGGGAGTATGAACGTAAGTTATGGTACTGAACGTGTGTGGACGTAGCACAAGGTATGGTACTGAACGTGCATAAACATAGCAAGATATAGTATGGAACGTGTATGAACGTAGCACAAGGTATGGTAATGAACGTGTATGGACGTAGCACAAAGTATGGTACTGAACATGTATGAATGTAGCACGAGGTATGGTACTGAACGAGTATGAACGTAACAGTGTATTGTATTGAACGTGAATGAACGTAGAAGGTATGGTACAGACCGTGTACGAACGTAGCTCAAGGTATGGAAACGAACGTTTATGAACGTACCACAAGGTATGGTACTGGACGTGTATGAACTTACCATAAGGTATGATACTGAACGGGTATGAACGTAACGTATGGTACCAAACGTGTATGAACGTACCACAAGGTATGGTACTGGACGTGTATGAGCGTAACGTATGGTACCGAACGTGTATGAAGGTACCACAAGGTATAGTACTGGACGTGTATGAACGTAACGTATGGTACCGAACGTGTATGAACGTACCACAAGGTATGGTACTGGACGTGTACGAAAGTAACGTATGGTACCGAACGTGCATGAACGTACCACAAGGTATGATACTGTACGTGTATGAACGTAACGTATGGTACCGAACGTGTATGAACGTACCACAAGGTATGGTACTGGACGTGTATGAACTTACCACAAGGTATGATACTGGACATGTATGAACGTAACGTATGGTTCCGAACGTGTATGAACGTACCACATGGTATGATACTGGACGTGTATGAACGTAACGTATGGTACCGAACGTGTATGAACGTAACACAAGATATACTGAACGTGTATGAACGTAACACAAGGTATAGTACTGGATGTGTATGAACTTAATGTATGGTATTGAACGTGTATGAACGTAACACAAGGTATGGTACTGGTCGTGTATGAACGTAACGTATGGTACCGAACGTGTATGAACGTACCACAAGGTATGATACTGAACGTGTATGAACGTAACACAAGGTATGATACTGAACGTGTATGAACGTAACACAAGGTATGATATTGAACGTGTATGAACGTAACACAAGGTATGGTACTAGATGTGTATGAACTTAACGTATGGTATTGAACGTATGAACGTAACAAGATATAGTATTGGACGTATGAACATAACACAAGGTATGGTACTGAACGTGTATGAATTTAACAAATTATGGTACTGAACGTATATGAACGTAAAAAGTTATGGTACTGAACGTTTATGAACGTAACACAAGGTGTGATACTGGATGTATGAAAGTAGCACAAGGTATGGTACTGGACGTGTATGAACGTAACAAGATATAGTACTGAACGTGAAGGAACGTAGCACAAGGTATGGTACTGGACGTGTATGAACTTAACACAAGTTATGGTACTGAACGTGTATGAACGTAGCACAAGATATAGTATTGGACTTATGAACATAACACAAGTAATGGTACTGGACGCGTATGAACGTAAGACAAGGTGTGATACTGGACGCGTATGAACGTAAGACAAGGTGTGATACTGGACGCGTATGAACGTAAGACAAGGTGTGATACTGGACGCGTATGAACGTAACATAAGGTGTGATACTGGACGCGTATGAACGTAAGACAAGGTCTGGTACTGGACGCGTATGAACGTAAGACAAGGTGTGATACTGGACGCGTATGAACGTAAGACAAGGTCTGGTACTGGACGCGTATGAACGTAACACAAGGTGTGATACTGGACGCGTATGAACGTAACACAAGGTCTGGTACTGGACGTGTATGAACGTAACAAGGTCTGGTACTGGACGTGTATGAACGCAGCACTGAGCCTCACTACCTGGCCCTCACCCCCACAATATATAACACCAACACTCAATTTTTACATCCACTATCTTAGAAAACTTAAATTAATGCAATATTCTTTAGCAAAATTCTGTATTTGTATCATATGCGAGTTTAAATTTATTTAATATTACTTAAAATTAATGATACATAGAGAGAAATATAAAATATATATATATATATATATATATATATATATATATATATATATATATATATATATATATATATATATATATATATATATATATATATATTTACCTTCATCGGAGCCTCTCTCTTCTTGATTCTGGTTTATCAATGTGGCCGAGACGTCGGCCACACTCCCCACCATTACCAGGAGTGGAGACAGCAGCAGGAGGAGAGCCATGGCGAACTTGACACACAACACACTACTGTGGGTCCAGCACTAACATGCAGTCTGCATGACAGTGGTTGCCAACCACTGTGACTCACTCCTACCAACATGCTCCTCCCTCCACTCAGGAATTGTAACAAAATGGTAATAGTTCATATACTTAAAAAGCAATTTTCAGTATGTTAAGATAGGCTTTCATATAATCTTTCATAATTTGCCGGCGGGATAAATATAACTAGCAATAAAAATAGCATGGAAATGCAGAGTGAGTTATTCAAGGTGAAGGTTGTGGACATGGAGCGTCCAACCCAGACACCAGATGTACGTGATAATTAATTGATGAATTACACCAACACCCATTCTCCCCTCACCCACCCTGCCATTACCCACCCTCCCCTCACCCACCCTCCCCTCACCCACCCTGCCATCACTTACTTTGCCATTACAAACCCTCCTCTCACTCACCCTACCATTACCCACCCTCTCACCCACCCTGCCATTACCCACTCTCTCATCACCCACCCTGCCATCACCCACCCTCCCCTCACCTACCCTGCCATCACCCACCCTGCCATTACCCACCCCTCACCCACTCTGCCATTACCCACCCTTCCCTCACTCCTCCTGCCATTACCCACCCTCCCATCACCCACCCTGCCATTTCCCACCCTCCCTCTCCCACCCTCCCCTCACCCACCCTCCAATAACCCACCCTCCAATCACCCACCCTCCCTCACCCACCCTGCCATTACCCCCTCACCCACCCTGCCATTACCCACCCTCCTCACCCACCCTCCCTCACCCACAATCCCTTCACCCACCCTCTCCTCACCCACCTTGCCATTACCCACCCACCTTCCCATCACCCACCCTCCCTTCACCCATTACCCACCCACCATTTACCCTTGTGGAATGCAAAGAGTATGTTACAATTTATTCATCCAATGTACACACTTCCATATAGGCTGCCTCCCAACCAGCTAACTGGGTGCTAAGAGTTTAACGATTATTATGGTATCGTTAAATCAGTACCTTGGTTCATTGACCAATCACAGGCAAGCCCGCCAAATGCTGAGGCAACGTGGTTCACTTGTGGTCAACATTTGGCAGACTTGCCTACCAGCTGGTAGAGTACAGTGCTCTCTCTCTCTCTCTGGCTTTTGCTTTTGCCATTCTGTCACCATTGTGTGGTACACTGAATATTCAATCTCTGTACATAAGTGTACATACTTGTTTATATCTGGCAAATTATATCTGGTGAAGGAAATACAAGTTATATTCTATCTGCTGTGTTTGTTTTGCTCCAAAACCCATTACGACCAGGTCACAGGCCATTCATAATTTAAGTTTGTAATATGGGAAGCTCTGTCCAGGAGCTGGAGTCAGAGCTGGTCTTGGTATCGCTATCACCTTTTGTATTGCCTGTCAGTCTTGATATTATGTGTGTATCCTGCAAGTCGTACTGTGCTATTGCTGCTTGTTGCATGCATTGCAAACAGCGTGTTAGTAGGTTATGCCACCAACGTGGGTGAGGCGGTCGATGTCTTAATATACTTTCCTAAATCTGCCCAAACTATTTCTACAGCCTTGCTGGTGAATTGCTCGTTCCATTGGCATAGAATATCAATGAACTCTCACTGCTGTGCAGCTTTGTGACATTATTTGTACCAAATAAAGGGTTGAAGTAACTATGGCATACCAAACTGAGGTATCTCCCGCTACAGAAGCTGTTAATCGCCGATCTTCTCTTAGGTTCCTTCGTAATGTGGGAGGGACAACACCAGAGCAATCAGACTGTCTCGTGAAGCAGGTGGTGCACCGGGTTTGTCTCAGGGTGAGTCAGCTTCGTTGGCGCTTGAGTTAGCTAAACTCAATCTCGAAAGAGCCAGAGAGCATTGAGCATTTGCTAAAGAGGAATTTGATAGAGAGAAGGAGAGGAGGCAATTTAAGCAGACTGTGGGTGACTAGTTTAGTGTGCAAAAAGCAGTGCCGTTAGTACCTTGCTTTGTTGAGGCTCGAGCATTGAGGTGGCCTGGGGAGCATTGGGTAGCATTGGTGCATACAGCGTTGTATGTAAAAGCTAAAAGCGCAAGAGTCCACAGCTGTTCTAAATATTGAAGAATTTGCTGATTAAAATAACTGTTCTTTGGGCATATCAGTGTATTCCCCCCAGGTACAGGAGAGAATTCAAATTCTGCAAGCATCAGCTGGGTCAATCTCATGTTGACTTTGTAAGACAGCAGTCGAAAAAATTCACTAAGCGGTATAAAGCGAGTGTGTCCACCATTTTTAGTGATCTGGTGCAATTACTTTTGGTGGATAACCTGCTGGAATCTGTTGGACCAGAGGACAGAGTCTTTCTTGAAGATTGCATTGGAAGCAGCCAGGCTGGCTTACACTTTTGAGACTAACCGCTCCTTGTCTGAGCGGTTTAATCTTTCTTCCCAACAGCCTGGCATGAGTAGAGATGGTCAGAAACGAGTTCCTGTCTCAAGGACAAAGTGGCAGGACGAAAGTGAACAACGACTCCAACCAACTAAGTCGTCTGGTGAGCCACGACATCAAACTCGTGGTCAACCTGGTGAGCTGCGTCCTGGAACTCAAGGTCAACATGGTGAACAACGACGCCAGTATACAGAATGGCACAAGCCACAAAATCAACAGGGAGCCAAAGTCAAAACTGAGGTAACCTGTTTCCCCAACCCTTAGGGAAAATTAGCACCCTCCCCTTTGAGATGAACCAGAAAGAGGTAGAGTGTGGTATGGCCCCATGCTACAGTACCTGCCACATCTCCCTTCAGGAGAATGAAAAGGGCTTATTGTTCCCTTATAAAAGAGGGAGTACTTCCCCTCTCCGAAAGAGCGTCATTTCACTCCTCCATTCTCTTAGAAGCATTTGGAGGAATTGTATTTAAACCAAAATCGCAAAACAAAGACATAAAAAACTTCCTACAGGGTGGAAAAAAGGGGGTGTACTAAAAAACAATGTGTCAACACACCTGCACACCTTCCTGCGTCTAGAAAGATACTGGAACACATCAGGAGACATCTCTGCGGCTGAGCTATGGAACAGGGTTCTGTCTTGTCTGGAACAGCGAAGAAGTCATCTTGGACTAGTCGCTGCAGGGTTCACTCAACCTGGGGCACAACCTGCTAGTGCCCTCAAGTGAGGCATCGTCAGAACTTGGACTAGTCGCTGCAGGGTTCACTCAACCTGGGGCACAACCTGCTAGTGCCCTCAAGTGAGGCATCGTCAGAACTTGTTGTCTGGGCAGGACTTCTACTGGCTGTGCAGTGCAAGTCTGGAGGACTTCTCGACTGGTACTGTGGCAGGGGCAGCCATTGCCAGGAACTCAGCGCATCACAATTTAGTGGTACCGGTGAGAGGAGAGTTGTAGCATGGAGATATAGTTGTTAGCTTGTTGTAGTATTATTCGTCCCATACGTTAAACAACAGGTCGTAGACATGTTCAGCTCGCCAGTTTGAGTGTACACAGAGTAGGCTGAGACCAGAGCGGTTCATCACATTTCAGCAGTGAGACACAGCACCTTCCCCTCTGGGTCCTTGTGCAGTGACTACATTAGTGCACCACACGATCACCACAGGCAAGGGACTCTTGTGCAGTGACTACATTAGTGCACCACACGATCACCACAGGCAAGGGACTCACTAGGTGGAGCAGGCAGTTGTGACTCACACAGGTATTTCTCAGGTAACCCAACCCCTACCACGTGAGTATTGTGAATGGATTCAAGTGTACCCATGTTTAGAGGTGGCACCCCCCCACCAGACATTACATAAGAAGAAGAACATAAGAAAGAAGGAACACTGCAGCAGGCCTACTGGCCCATGCGAGGCAGGTCCAAGTCTCCCACCGACTTAAGCCAATGCCCCGACCCAGCCAGGTCAGGTTACATTCACTTAAGGAAGGAGCACGGCATCTGACTTAGTAGCACAAACTAGTCAGGTACAACTCACACGCACCCGCACCCACTCATATATTTATCTAGCCTATTTTTAAAACTACACATTGTTTTAGCCTCTATAACTGTACTCGGGAGTTTGTTCCACTCATCGACAACTCTATTACCAAACCAATGCTTTCCTATATCCCTTCTGAATCTGAATTTATCCAACTTAAAGCCATTGCTTCGAGTCCTGTCAATACAAGATATTTTTAGCACGCTATTTACATCCCCTTTATTTATTCCTGTTTTCCATTTATACACCTCAATCATATCCTCCCTAATTCTACGCCTTTCTAGAGAGTGCAGATTCAGGGCCCTCAGTCTATCCTCATAGGGAAGATTTCTGATACATGGGATCAACTTAGTCATCCTCCTTTGTACGTTTTCCAGAGCATTTATATCCATTCTGTAATACGGTGACCAAAACTGTGCAGCATAATCTAGATGAGGCCTAACCAAGGATATATAGAGTTGAAGAACAACCTGAGGACTCCTAGTATTTATGCTACTTGATATGAAGCCAAGGATTCTGTTCGCTTTATTGCGAACACTTATGCACTGCTGTCTTTGGTTTTAGATTACTGCTAACCAGAACTCCTAAATCCTTTTCGCAATCAGTAGTATTAAGATCTACATTATTTAGTTTATATGTGGCATGGTTATTGTCCTGTCCAATATTTAGAACTTTGCATTTATCTATATTAAACTGCATCTGCCACTTCTCTGACCACTGCATCAGTCTATTCAAATCTTCCTGGAGTGCTCTAATGTTCTCATTTGAATGAATTGGACGGCCTATTTTGGTGTCATCGGCAAACTTGCTTATGTCGCTATTTATTCCCTCATCTATGTCGTTTATGTAGATTGTGAACAACAAGGGGCCCAATGCTGACCCCTGTGGAACACCACTTGTGACGCTTCCCCACTCTGATTTCTCCCCATTTATGCAAACTCTCTGCTGCCTATTTGTCAACCATGCCTCTATCCAGGAAAAAATTTCTCCTCCTATTCCGTGTGCCTTAATTTTCCTCAATAGTCTCTGATGTGGGACTCTATCAAAAGCCTTACTGAAGTCCATATACACAATATCATATTCATTACCATGATCTACCTCCTCAAATACCTTAGTGAAAAAAGTTATATAATTTGTAAGGCAGGAACGCCCTTTTGTAAAACCGTGCTGAGATTCGTTGATTAACTTATGCTTTTCAAGATGGCTGCGAATTGCCTCGGCAATTATTGATTCCATAAATTTTCCCACTATGGAGGTTAGGCTTATTGGTCTATAGTTCGAAGCTAAGGACCTGTCTCCTGCTTTGAAAATAGGTATTACATTTGCAATTTTCCACTTATCTGGCACCATGCCAGTTTGCAGTTATATGTTGAAAAGATTAGCCATAGGTTTGCTAAGCTCCTCTTTACATTCCTTTAGAACCCTTGCATACAGTTCATCAGGGCCTGGGGATTTGTTAGGTTTTAATTTATCTATTTGCCTAAGGACCATGTCACTTGTGACCCTGATCGTGCATAGTTTACTATCGTCCTGGTCTACATAATTTATTATTTCTGGAATATCGCTAGTATCTTCCTTTGTAAAAACTGAGAGGAAGTAAGTGTTAAAAATTCTACACATTTCCTTATCACTGACGGTGAGCTGACCTGAGTAACTTTTGAGTGGGCCTATCTTGTCCCTAATCTTACTTCTGTATACCTGACTGTCATAAATCACACAGCCTACTGTGAGGAATAAGGTCAGTACCCCATTGATTGAAGTACTCCTGAAGTGGAGCAGCAGGCTTCAGGCTGGTGGCAGGCTTCAGGCTGGTGGCAGGCTTCAGGTTGGGTTCACGACTGAAACCAGGGACCACTAATCCGACTCAGCTATGATCCCACAAACACCGCCTAATTCCCCACACCCACCACCCATCACTTAGCCTCCCACCCTTCTATTACCCTTCCTACCATTAACCATCCTCCAATCACCCATCACCCACCCTACTAGTACACACTCTCCAATCACCCATCACCCCACACAGCAGTGTCTAATCGACATGTGCCTAGGGCAAAATGGTAACTAACCCCCTACCAGTACACACTCTCCAATCACCCACCCTCCAATTACCCACAATCAGATCACCCACCATCCCATCACCCACCCTCCCATCACCCATCCTCCCACAACCCATCACCAACCCTCCCATCACCCATTCCCCACCACCCATCACCCACCCTCCCATCACCTACCCTCCCATCACCTACCCTCCCATCATCTACCCTCCCACTACCCATCACTAACTGGAGTCTACCTGGAGGGTATTCCGGGGATCAATGCCCCCGCGATCCAGTCCATGACCAGGCCTCCCGGTGGATCAGGGCCTGATCAACCAGGCTGTTACTGCTGGCCGCATGTAGTCCAACATACGAATCACAGCCCGGCTGATCCGACACCGACTTTAAGTATCTGTCCAGCTCCTTCTTGAAGGCAGCCAGAGGTCTATTGGTAATTCCCCTTATGCATGGTGGGAGGCTGTTGAACAGTCTTGGGCCCCGGACACTTATTGTGTTTTCTCCTAGTGTACCAATGGTGCCCCTACTTTTCGTCTGGGGTATTTTGCATCGCCTGCCCAGTCTTTTGTTTTCGCATTGAGTGATTTCTGTGTGCAGATTAGGGACCATTGTTTCTAGGATTTTCCAAGTGTAGATTATAATACATCTCTCTCTCCTGCGCTCCAGTGAGTACAAGTCAAGTGCTTCCAAGTGTTCCCAGTAGTTAAGGTGTTTGATGGAACTTATATGTGCAGTAAAGATTCTCTATACATTCTCTAGATCTGCAGTTTCACCTGCCTTGAACGGAGATGTTAATGTACAGTAATATTCCAGCCTAGAGAGAACAAGTGATTTATGAAGGATCATCACTGGCTTGGCATCTCTTGTTTTGAACGTTCTCATTATCCATCCTATCATTTTCTTCACAGTTGTGATCGTTGCACTGTTGTGATCCTTGAAAGTGTGATCCTCACACATTACCACTCCCAGGTCCCTCACATTATTTTTCCGCTCTGTTGTATAATCAGAGTTGTAGTACACTCAGTTCTGATTATTATCTCCTCCAGTTTTCCATAACAGAGTAGTCGGAATTTTCCTCATAGAAAATCATATTGTTTTCCGGTGTCCATTGGAAAACTCAATAGATGACAGTCTCATGCTGATCCTAGTATCGTCTGCAAAGGAAAACACGGTGATGTGGATTACATCTCTGTCTATGTCTGATACGAGAATGAGGAACAGGATGGGGGCGAGTACTGTGCCATATGAAACAGAGCTTTTCACTATGTCAGCTTCCGATTTAACTCTGTTGACCACTACTCTTTGTGTTCGATTGGTTAGAAAGTTGAAGATCCATCTCCCCACTTTGCCAGTTATCCCTTTAGCACACATTTTGTGCATTGTTACACCATGATCACACTTGTCAAAGGCTTTTGCAAAGTCTGTGTATATTACATGTGCATTCTGTTTTTCTCCCAGTGCATCCAAGACCATATCATAGTGATCCAGTAGTTGCGAGAGGCAGGAGGGACCTGCCCTGAAACCATGTTGCCCTGGATTGTGCAGTTTTTAGGAATCCAAGTGGTTTGCAATCATGATTCTTAGTACATAAGAACATAAGAAAGAAGGAACACTGCAGCAGGCCTACTGACCCATGCGAGGCAAGTCCATCACTCCCCGGCTTAGACCTGACTACCTGGAGTTAACCCTCTCCAGGTAAACTCCAGGTAGTCAGGTCACTTCCACTTAAGGAAGGAGCACGGCATAAGACCAAGTAGCACAAGCTAGTCAGGTCCAACTCACACCCACCCACACCCACTCATGTATTTATCTAACCTATTTTTAAAACTACACATCTTAGCTTCTATGACGGTACTCGGGAGTTTGTTCCACTCATCCACAACTCTATTACCAAACCAGTGCTTTCCTATATCCTTCCTGAATCTGAACTTTTCCAACTTGAAACCATTGCTGCGAGTCCTGTCTTGGCTGGATATTTTCAGCACGCTATTTACATCCCCTTTATTTATTCCTGTTTTCCATTTATACACCTCAATCATATCCCCCCTAATTCTACGCCTTTCTAGAGAGTGCAGATTCAGGGCCCTCAGTCTATCCTCATACGGAAGATTTATGATACATGGCATCAACTTTGTCATCCTCCTTTGTACGTTTTCCAGTGCATATATATCCATTCTGTAATACGGTGACCAGAACTGTGCAGCATAATCTAAATGAGGCCTAACCAAAGATATATAGAGTTGAAGAACAACCTGAGGACTTCTATTATTTATACTTCTTGATATGAAGCCAAGGATTCTGTTAGCTTTATTGCGAACACTTATGCACTGTTGTCTTGGTTTACGATTACTGCTAACCAGAACTCCTAAATCCTTTTCGCAATTACAAGTATTAAGATCTACATTATTCAGTTTATATGTGGCATGGTTATTGTCCTGCCCAACATTTAGAACTTTGCATTTGTCTACATTAAACTGCATCTGCCACTTCTCCGACCAATGCATCAGTCTATTCAAATCATCCTGGAGTGCTTTAATGTCCTCATTAGAATGAATTGGACGGCCTATTTTGGTGTCATCAGGAAATTTGCTTATGTTGTTATTTATTCCCTCATCTATGTCGTTTACGTAAATTGTGAACAACAAGGGGCCCAAAACTGACCCCTGTGGGACACCGCTTGTGACGTGCCCCCATTCTGATTTCTCCCCATTTATGCAAACTCTCTGCCGCCTATTTGTTAACCATGCCTCTACCCAGGAAATCATTTCTCCTCCTATTCCGTGTGCCTTAAGTTTCCTCAATAGCTTCTGATTTGGAACTCTATCGAAAGCCTTACTGAAGTCCATATACACAATATCATATTCATTACCATGATCTGCCTCCTCAAACACCTTAGGGAAAAAAAGTTAGTAAATTCGTAAGACAGGAACGCCCCTTAGTAAAACCGTGCTGAGATTCATTAATCAATTTATGCCTTTCAAGATGGCTACGAATTGCCTCGGTAATTATTGATTCCATAAATTTACCAACTATGGAAGTAAGGCTTATTGGTCTATAGTTCGAAGCTAAGGACCTGTCACCTGCCTTTTCCACTTGTCTGGCACTATGCCAGAAAAGATTTGCCAAAGGTTTGCTAAGTTCCACTTTACATTCCATTAAAACTCTTGCAAACAGTTCATCAGGGCCTGGGGATTTGTTAGGTTTTAATTTCTCTATTTGTCTGAGGACCATGTCACTAGTTACCCCAATCGAGCATAGTCTATTATCTTCCTGTTCTACATAATATATTATTTCTGGAATTTCGCTAGTATCTTCCTGAGTAAAAACTGAGAGGAAGAAGTAAGTATTGAAAATTTCACACATATCCTTATCACTGTCCGTGATCTGTCCTGAGTTACTCTTAAGTGGGCCTATCTTGTCCCTAATCTTACTTCTGTATACCTGAAAGAACCCTTTTGGGTTTGTCTTCGAATCCCTTGCGACTTTAGTCTCATAATCCCTTTTTGCTTTTCTTATTCCTTTTTTTATTTCTCTTTTTAATTAAAAATATTGATTTCTTAATGCCTAAATATGCCTCTATTTTGACCAATGAGATGTTTTAATCTATTCATCCATTTAGGATCATTTTTGTTAGATCTAATTTCCCTACTCGGAACAAAAGTTGTCTGGGCAGCTAGAACTATGCTCTGGAAAACGTCATATTGGCAACCAAAACCACCTACCTGACCCATAGTCAGGTCATCCCAATTTAGCCCACCCAGGTAATTTCTCATCCCCATGAAGTCGGCTAAGCGAAAGTCTGGAACAGAGACTTGATTGCAGTTCTCTCTGTAATTCCATGATATATTTAAACTAAGTGATTTGTGATCGCTTTCCCCAAGTTCATCATTAACCTCAAGATTATTAATTAGTGATTCTTTGTTGGCAAGAACCAAGTCAAGCAGGTTGCTACCTCTAGTTGGTTCTGTCACAAACTGTTTCGAAAAACAATCCTGAACCGTATCAAGAAAGTCACTAGACTCAAGATTTCCTGTCACATTGTTCCAATCAATTTGTTTAAAGTAAAAATCTCCCATTAACACAACATTTTCATATCTAGACGCCTTATGAATTTCGTCCCATAGCAGCTTACAGCACTCCCTGTCAAAGCTTGGGGGGCCCAAAATTAATTTTTCATGACCCTCGAGAACCTGTAGCCAAACAGATTCTGTGTCCGATGTTTCTAATCTTATATCTTGTCTAACACAACAATTTAAATTTTCTCTGACATACATCGCCACTCCACCACCTTTCCTGTTGACCCTATCAGTGTGGAATAGTTTATAACCCTGTATGTTGCATTCAGAAGGCATTTCTCTATCTTTCAGGTAGAACCAGGTCTCTGTTATAGCAATAATATCTATATTACCTGCACTTGCAAGTAATCTTAGCTCATCTATCTTATTTCTTAGACGCCTACTATTTGTATAGTAAACATTAAGAGAGTTAGTCACTCGTTGCCCTCTACTATCTCTCTTTGTTTGTTGAACAATTGCTTTGCCTTTACTAGCAACTTTATTTTAAATATTGTCTTTTAATTAAACATATCCCTGAGGTATCATGGTAATATCTGCTGTTTCCAGGCCTAATACTACAGCCTGATTGTTTCCCACAAACACCCATACCTCTATAATCTATCAGTTTAAAGTCCTAGACAAGTCATCAATGACACCCTCAATCGAATTGGCCAATGCAACCACTCCAGCCCCAGAGAGATGAACCCCATCCCTTGCATACCTGGAGTTTACCTGGAGAGAATTCCAGGGGTCAACGCCCCCGCGGCCCAGTCTGTGACCAGGCCTCATGTTGGACCAGAGCCTGATCAACCAGGCTGTTACTGCTGGCCGCACACAGTCCAACGTACGAGCCACAGCCTGGCTGGTCAGGTACCGACTTCAGGTGCCTGTCCAGTGCCTGCTTGAAGACAACCAGGGGTTTGTTGGTAATCCCCCTGATGTATGCTGGGAGGCAGTTGAACAATCTTGGGCCCCTGACAATTATTGTGTTGTCCCTCAACGTGCTAGTGGCACCCCTGCTCTTCATTGGGGGGATGTTACATCGCCTGCCGAGTCTTTTGCTTTCGTAGGGAGTAGTTTTCGTGTGCAAGTTTGGTACTAATCCCTCGATAAATTTCCATGTGTATATAATAATATATCTCTCCCGCCTGCGTTCTAGAGAGTACAGGTTTAGGAACTTCAAGCGTTCCCAGTAGTTGAGGTGGTTTATCGCAGTTATGCGTGCGGTGAAGGTTCTCTGCACATTTTCAAGGTCAGCAATTTCACCCGCCTTGAAAGGTGCAGTTAGTGTGCAGCAATATTCCAGCCTAGATAGAACAAGCGATCTGTAAAGTGTCAACATGGGCTTGGCATCCCTGGTTTTGAAGGTTCTCATTATCCATCCTGTCATTTTTCTAGCAGATGCAATTGCTACTGTGTTATGGTCCTTGAAGGTGAGATCCTCTGACATGATCACTCCCAGGTCTTTGACATTTGTTTTTCGCTCTATTGTGTGGTTTGAATTAGTTTTGTACTCCGATGAGATTTTAATTTTTTCACTTTTTCCGTATCTGAGTAATTGAAATTTCTCATCATTGAACTTCATATTGTTTTCTGCAGCCCATTTAAAGATTTGGTTTATGTCTGCTTGGAGTCTTGCAGTGTCTTCAACGGTGGACACTGTCATACAGATTTGGGTGTCATCTGCAAAGGAAGACACAGCACTGTAGCTTATATCCCTGTCTATGTCTGATATGAGGATGAGGAACAGGTTGGGAGCAAGTACTGTGCCTTGTGGAACAGAGCTTTTCACAGTAGCTGCCTCAGACTTTACTCTGTTGACTACTACTCTTTGTGTTCTAATTGTTAGGAAATTATAGATCCATCTACAAACTTTTCCTGTTATTCCTTTATCACGCATTTTGTGTGCTATTACACCATGGTCACACTTGTCAAAGGCTTTTGCAAAGTCTGTGTATATAACATCTGCATTTTGTTTGTCTTCTAGAGCATCCAAGACCTTGTCGTAGTGGTCCAGTAGTTGGGACAGACAGGAGCGGCCTGCTCTAAACCCATGCTGCCCTGGGTTGTGCAATTGATGAGTATCAAAATGAGTGGCGATCTTGCTTCTTAGAACCCTTTCAAAGATTTTTATGATATGGGACGTTAGCGCTATTTGTCTGTAGTTCTTTGCTATTGCTTTACTGCCCCCTTTGTGGAGTGGGGCTATGTCTGTTGTTTTTAGTAACTGTGGGACGACTCCAGTGTCCATGCTCCCTCTCCATAGGATGTTAAAAGCACGTGATAGGGGCTTCTTGCAGTTCTTGATGAACACGGAGTTCCATGAGTCTGGGCCTGGAGCGGAGTGCATGGGCATGTCATTTATTGCCTTTTCGAAGTCATTTGGCGTCGTGGTGATGTCAGATAGGCATGCGTCTGTCAAGTTCTGTGGCACTCTCATAAAAAATTCATTTAGGTCTTCGATTTTCAGTCTGGTTAGCGGCTCGCTAAAAACTGAGTCATACTGGGACTTAAGTAACTCACTCATTTCCTTGCTGTCATCTGTGTAGGACCCATCCCGTTTAAGTAGGGGCCCAATACTGGATGTTGTTATCGACCTTGATTTTGCATAAGAAAAGAAATACTTTGGGTTTCTTTCAATTTCATTTATAGCTTTTTGTTCTTCCCGCGTTTCTTGATTCCTGTAGGATTCCTTTAGTTTTAATTTGATGTTTGCTATTTCTCTGACTAGTGTCTCCCTACGTATTTCAGATATATTGGCCTCCTGTAACCGCTCCGTTATTCTTTGCCTTCGCCTGTATAGGGAGCTCCTCTCTCTTTCTAGTTTGCATCTTCTCGTTTTCCTTAAGGGAATTTGCCTTGAGCAAACCTCTAGTGCCACAGAGTTAATTTGGTCTAGACATAGGTTAGGATCCGTGATGCTTAGGCAATCTTTCCAGTTTATATCATTTAGGACTTGGTTTACTTGGTCCCACCTTATGTTTTTGTTATTGAAGTTGAATTTGGAGAAGGCTCCCTCGTGGCTGATCACATTTTGTTGATCTGGGGCTCCCCCCATGCATGTCTGGACCTCTATTATGTTGTGATCTGAGTATATTGTTTTTGATATGATGACATTTCAACATATCAACTTTGCCATAGAATTTTTCCCAGTTATAAATGAATGGGATTGCAAGTTCTTTGCAGTACCTGTCTAGCCAGCAATTTATACCAATTGCCCTAGACATCCATTCATTGCCCACTCTCCTTCTAGGCAAGAGGCTACATATGATTGGGATCCCTCCCTTAGACCTGACTACTTCTATGGCTGACCTGTACTGATCCAGAAGCTCCTGTCTCCTACCCTTCCCGATGTCATTTCCACCAGCACTAAGACAGATAATGGGCTTGTTCCCATTACCTGACATAATATTAGCCAAACTGCTGACTATGTCACCAACACTAGCTCCTGGGAGGCACACCCTCTGTCTGACCTTCCTATCTCTGTTACAAAAAGCATGGTCCATATATCTTACCTGAGAGTCTCCCACAATAATAATAATAATAATAATAATAATAATAATAATAATAATAATAATAATATCTTTATTTACTACAAGTACATGTACATGATATACAGGCCTAGCTGACATCAGTGACATACTACTATATAGAAAGTCCCTTGTTATGCTGAGTATTTCGGGCAGATTAGGTCAGTGTCCTAGGATGCGACTCACACCAATCGACTAACACCCAGGTACCCATTTTACTGATGGGGAACATAGACAACAGGTGTAAAGAAACACGCCCAATGTTTCTGCCCTGGCTGGGAATCGAACCCAGGCCCTCGCCGTGTGAAGCGAGAGCTTTAGCCACCAGACCACCAGAGCCCCTCTTACCTTGATTAGCAGGGGAGTCAGTGGTACCTTTAACCTCACTAACCACTGAAGTACACTTGTCCTGGAGAACAGAGAATCGATTTCCTACCTTCACATCTTCTCTATTAACCTTCCATATCATCCTTCTTCCTGAATTGTGAACCACTTGCCACTTAAAGCGGCTGACATTCTCCACCTCACTGCTGGTAAGCTTTTCCTCGTCACCAACACCAACCATCTCACACTCAGTTTGGAACCCACACCTGGTCAAGCACGTCAAGAAATTAGAGAAAGTGCAAAGGTTTGCAACAAGACTAGTCCCAGAGCTAAGGGGATTGTCCTACGAAGAAAGGTTAAGGGAAATCGGCCTGACGACACTAGAGGACAGGAGGGTTAGGGGAGACATGATAACGACATATAAAATACTGCGAGGAATAGATAAGGTGGACAGAGACAAGATGTTCCAGAGAGGGGACACAGAAACAAGGGGTCACAATTGGAAGTTGAAGACTCCTATGAGTCAAAGGGATGTTAGGAAGTATTTCTTCAGTCATAGAGTTGTCAGGAAGTGGAATAGCTTGGAAAGCGACATAGTGGAGGCAGGAACCATACATAGTTTTAAGACTAGGTTTGATAAAGCTCATGGAGCAGGGAGAGAGAGGACCTAGTAGCAATCAGTGAAGAGGCGGGGCCAGGAGCTATGACTCGACCCCTGCAACCACAAATAGGTGAGTACAAATAGGTGAGTACTCACTCCCAAACCCATCTAGGTGAAGCTTCGGCCTCCTATTTTCCTCCTGAAGGAGTAGAACCTCCTTCAACAATTTAACCTGAGATTCTAAAACACTACTGCAAGCCATGGTGCTCAGTATCACCCCACGCTAATTCCCAGACAGCTTAGGACAGACGACCACACGTGACCACTGACCGCAGCGTACTGATTTTGGCTTAAATAGCAATGCACTTCGTGCCGAATAATCTAAGCGAAAATTTGTGTATGCAATAATTTCGCAAAAATCATTCAGAATCTAACGAAAAATATAATATTTCATTGTGTTTGTTTATTATTAAATTATTATAAACTTATATCAAATATATTTAGTTGGATTAGGCTAAATTAAATTGTGCTTGTTATAATAAGGTTAAGTAAGTTTCCTAAGGTTCTTTTGGTACAAAATCATTAATTTTTATAATAACATAAATGAAAAAAATGTATCTTTAAATATATAAGAGAAAATTTTAGGAAGGACGTAATTTTAGATGATTTTTTATGTCCAGTTTTACCTATTCGGCACAACACAAACATGTAAAAGTTCATTACCTTTCTACCTTGTTCAGCTATCAAAACTTTGAGGCCCAGTCCCTGGACCCATTATTTACCTCTGTAATCTTTTGACTACCGCCCACAGGATGGGTATGGGGTGACTACCGCCCACAGGATGGGTATGGGGTGCCTACCACCCACAGGATGGGTACGGGGTGACTACCACCCACAGGATGTGTACGGGGTGACTACCACCCACAGGATGGGTGTTGGGTGACTACCACCCACAGGATGGGTATTGGGTGACTACCACCCACAGGATGGGTACAGGGTGACTACCACCCACAGGATGGGTACAGGGTGACTACCACCCACAGGATGGGTATGGGGTGACTACCACCCACAGGATGGGTACGGGGTGACTACCACCCACAGGATGGGTACGGGGTGACTACCACCCACAGGATGGGTACGGGGTGACTACCACCCACAGGATGGGTACAGGGTGACTACCACCCACAGGATGGGTATGGGGTGACTACCACCCACAGGATGGGTACGGGGTGACTACCACCCACAGGATGGGTATGGGGTGACTACCACCCACAGGATGGGTATGGGGTGACTACCACCCACAGGATGGGAATGGGATGCATAATAAAGATATGAACCTAACTAATAACTTGACACAGTGAAAACTTTGGCCTGCAGTCTGTCTCAGCTTCACTGTATATTTTAAAATTTATATGAAGATGAGGTGAGCTAAATTGGTTGTATAAGGAATGAAACAACAGAAGATGAATTTACGGTACTGTTTATGGTAGGGGAAAAAACAGGTTTTGCATCTGTTGACAAATGATGTTTCAATATACTTTATTTTGCTCTTGGTGGACGGGAAAGTAATCATAAGGCAAACCCAATTTTTCCTAATGGGGTGGCGATATAGGTGGTGGACCCAATGGAGGCACCAAAGCCGAGGATGTTGAGGGAAGCGTGAGTTGTTCCCACAGAGAGGCTGGTGTTGAGGTTGAGGTTGACCTCGGCCACCACAGGGCCAGCTGTCACTCCAGCCTTGCAGAAACTGGCCTCGGCACCGGCGGCAGCACCTATGATGGGCGTGAGGGGAACATGAGCGAGCTTTGCACCAAGTCCAGCACAAGGACCTTCAGCATAAGCTCCAAACACAGTGAAATTAACTGGAAAAAGAGACAGAGAAATGAAGAAATATTGAAGAGTGTCCAAATGGGGAGAAAAATCAGTTGGTTAGTCAACATTCATCAAATGAAAATCAGTTAAAAATCCTTCGTTGTGACATTGACGAAAACAAAATATAATAAGCACGTTGCATATTTCTTATTTTTGTATATTTTTGTATATTTACAAGATGATGAGTAAGACTCAGGTGCAAGAGTTGGGTATTTAATGCTGGAACATTTCGCCTAAGCAGTGGACTTCCTCTTGTCAAATACAGAGAAAGTATTGTAGGCAGCAGGAGTACCTGGAATATGACTAGCAGGTGTTCCAGTGGTCAACGCCCCCGCGGCCCGGTCTATAACCAGGCCTCTTGGTGGATCAGGGCCTGATCAACCAGGCTCTCCCTGCCGGCCACACGCAAACCAACGTATGAACCACAGCCCAGCTGGTCAGGTACTGAAATTACGTGTCTGTCCAGCTCCCTCTTGAAGACAGCCTGGGTTCTATTGGTAATCCCCCTTATGTATGCTGGGAGGCAGTTGAACAGTCTTTGGCCCTTGACATTTATTGTGTTGTGTGTTAGTGTACTCAAGGCACCCCTTGCTTTTCACTGAGGGGATGTTGCACTGCTTGCAGAGACTTTTGCTTTCATAGGGAGTGATTTCGTGTGCAGATTTGGACCTAGTCCAGCTATATTTATATTTAAGATCCCTAGCGTAGTTACCTATGACATCAGCTGTGACGTCACGCATCGCGCATGTGGGACACTTCCCCAAGCACCCACCCTCACTCATTCTCATGGTAGGCCTATACAACGGAACAGGTACGGCTGGGTTCTCCTCACTCACTCCGTGTATTTCTCTCAACTGTTATTACTCTCTCAATACCCACACGACAAGTGCTGTGCAGCAGTGGGCCCGTAATTTTGTTGATTACGGAAATATAGAGAGATAAAATCTACCAAGCCGACAGACATCCTGTGTGCCTCCAGGAAAGACGCTACCAGCTACCAACACTCCAAGCCAGCATTCGTCAGCCTGTCTACACTGTTTCCTGGTCAGCTAAGTGCCTTATCTCTTATTTGCTAAAACCTTCGAAGGGTAGACCCGGGTTTTGCAGTTAAGCTACGAGATAAGCCAGTCTGTGGGGGAGTGCCTAAGCCAAGCCATCAAACCTGTTCAAGCCAGCCTAGCCTTAGCCAGCTTTCCAACTTGCTGAACTAATAGTTATAAGACCCCAAGCCATCTGAGCCTGTGTGAAAGGTCTAAGCCAGCAAGCCATTTTATTGGCTACAAATTGAAATGGGTCAAGAGTCCTGTGTGTGTTTCTTCGTACCTGTGCGCCAACGATGTAAAAACCTAGATTCGTAGTTCGACGTAGTAAAGTGTATATTTCTCCGAGAATCACCATGTGTAGTGGGGTTAGCAGACGACGCCGCCAGAGCTGATAACAACATCAACCTCCTCCAGTTTTCCATCCACTATCAACGTTCTACAGCCTAGAGACATTTTTTTATCCATATAATTAGAGACAATTGCGAGTGTTTGAAACATTTTGGTCATTATAGTGTGAATTTTTGTGATATCCTGAGACTGTGATTTACTTGAAGACTAAGTGTTAAATTACTTGCTTATATTAATTTTGATTTTTCTAGCATCGTCTCTGATTAATTATTTTGTGTTGTATTTTATTTATAAATAGTGTTGTGTTTTTGTCTCTTCTGAAGTAAGTATTATTCCTTGAGTAGTGAGTGCATTTTAAATCAGTTACCCCCTTGTGCCAATTTTCTTTAACTATTGTTGTGTTCTTATACTTTCCCAGTAATAATATTTCCCCAGCAATCTTTTTCCTCTGCATTTCCCTGATAATTTTTGTGTTATTGCATTAAGTATCCCTTCCAAGAGTTCTTATTCAGCTTTGTATCCTTGTTCATGTTTTGTTTGTGTAATTAATTTTGACTTATCCTAGTAACCATATTTTACCAGTTTGTGGAAACTTTTTTAGTCACTAAAAGTTCCACAGGGTAAGTGAGCCGTTAGGAGCCTTAAACATACCGTGGATCGGCCCTCGGAGTTTATAAACCCACACACCCAACAAAACATACGCACACTCCAGCTTGAAGGTGACTATTGTGTATATTTTATTTGATAGATTTATCCACCTAGAAACACCTAGGTAAGTTTGTACAGTTAGAGACTAATAGTAGGATTATTAGGGCAACGTTAGATATTAATAGTATAGCTCTAGCACCCTAATATAGGTAGTTATAGGCCTGAATAGGCAAGCATTAGGTTATGTTAGCTAGAGACAACTGGCAGCCCACACTTGAATCTAGGCAGTGTGGCGGTCACAAATCGTGACCTACGTTCTTACCAGACCAGACTTCGACAGAACAAGACGTGCTGAGATCAAGCACCACACCCCACATGACCCAACATCTGTCCTGGGGCCCTGGAGGAGATCCCGAAGTACCGTGGAAATCTGCCTCCATCCAGACCCATTACAGTAAGACTAGGCTTTCTTTCTCTCAGTATCTGGCCAGTTTTCTGGGGGAAACGTTAGTGAGTTATCTGTGGGTCTTAAGCAGACGGACGCCTTTGTGTTGGTATGTGCCAGCGTCGTCTCTTAAGTTCAGTCTGGAAGCTAGTGTTACTTACTGCATATATTACTCAAGGGACATCCTAGGAACCAGGGAACTCTGAGGTGCAGGCAGGACACTAATTACCCCATCTTTTGCAGACAAAGTTTCTCCACTGCACATTGTGTTAGGAGGGGTTATATATAAGGAAGACCAGGACACATAGCCACCCTTTTTATTTCAAGTAAGTAAACCCCCTTCCAGTATTGTGTAGGCAGTGTGGGGTTCCCCTTACTGCAATTAGCTAGAAATTTGTACCATAGCCACTTGTAAGTCTGAGAGAAGTGTCTCAGAGTGTTGGTGTCAACAGTGCTTGTCCAGAGTGCAACTTACAAGGGGGCAGTCCAAACAAGTTTCTATAAGTTATTGAATTACCATTTTAATTCAGTGTGTATCACTAATTGAGTTATTATTTCCTATGCCAGTGTCTCATTTGTTTTACTTCCACAGAATACATTACCATACCTTCTGTGTGCAGTACCTAATAATATTTATATAGATTATTATACCCAACAAGTCTTAAGTCCTACCATCGTCTTGACAAAGCTCCTGGAGAGCGAAACGTTGCCACAATAAAATGTCTCATTAGTTGCATTTGTGTCCTTTTACTTAACAAGTCTTAAGTCCAAGAATAACTTTGTGAACTGTAAGTCCAACAGTTATGTACCTTTGATGTATGTACTCCAGTACCTGTAAGTGTTATATATATTTTTCTTGTTTATAATTCTTATTTGTTTTGAAGTGTTGTTTGAACAAGTTCACTCTTAAGTGAGAATAATTCAGTAAGTGTTCTTAGTGAATTGTTTGAGTAAGTGTTCTCATTAAGGTACCTTATTTTGCTTGAAATTAAGAGTAAGAGTGTTCAAACTAGTTAAATTCTAATATCCTTACTTTTCTTGTGTTGAAAACTGATTTTGTGCAATTCGACTTTTGCAATATTCAATTTTGCTTTCATAAATTCTTGTATCGTTTACTTATGTGTTAAAGTAATTGTTCAATTTTGCAAGAGTGATAATTTATATTCCAGTGAATATTTTAATTGTTTTGTGCAATTCTATTTTTATTGTGCCTTGTTTTATCAGATTGTTTCTCGTTGCATAAGAATTATTGATTTTTATTTCATTATTTTTGCATTGATTTATTATTTTCTTGTTGCATTTCTTTGTTGAAATTGAAAGTAAAGACAACTCACCTTGCAGTTAATTCAAATTAAAGTAAGACTTCTTGAATATTAAGTGTTATCCTTCTTGCCAAGTCAATTTTCAGTGAGTTTTCTCTGCTCTAAGTGTATCTCTTGCAATTTTTATCACTTATGCAGATTAGTTAACATTCATTAGTTAAAGTAAGCTATTTTGTGCTGTATAATTTGCTTGTTCTTTTAAATTCCCTTTCAATTTTTCTACAATCATGTCTCAAGTAAATTTAGGAAATAACTTTGTGTATGCTGCCAGTCAAAGCTATAATGATAATGAGTTAGTACAGAGTCCTAATAGTCCCTTAATGACTGAAAGACAGTATCTAGCTTTTGAGCAATATGTCTGTTCTCGCAGCTTGTATCAGAGATTTGTCAGTGCTGCGGAATGTGAAGTTCAGATTAAGTTCTTGTAGACTTGTGAAGTATTTATTTACGTAGCCGAGCGGTCAGGCACTAGTAATACTGTCACTCCTGTCTGGAATTCAGTCCCTACAATATCTTGCATGCAAGATAGTGTCATGTTACCTCGGGTGTCTGAAGGTACCCCAGACAACCTTGAGTACTGAGACAACTATCCCTGCGATGGCCCTTGTTCAAGTAGTAGTTCTCCACAGGGGATGCCTTGTTAAAGAAAGACTACTGTAATGAGTTATTCCCTCTCTTGCTGATGCACAAGCTATTGCACAATGCCATTTCTGTTGCTAGTGTACTCACTAGAGTGCCAGTTGTTGTCCCTTGTGTTCCAGATAGTAATATTATCCTAGTTGACAGTAAATCCTTGCAGAGTGAAGTGTTGTATATTGAGCAATTATTACCTGCTGTAAGAGATAGTGACAGCCGTTTCTCCTTTGCTCATATTTCGTGTTATAGAGTTAACTATTTCAGCCGGGGAGAGCTCAATCCACTCCACCGAGTTTGTTCATTCCTTCAGTAGGAAAGTGATTATAAGCCTTGAGCTAAAGATAGATGATTGAGTTAAGAGAAATTGTCGACTGTGTGTTTATTACCAGATATTCAGTATCTAGTAAGATTTTTGTGTGTTCAAGTTCCCTCCAAGTTCTGAGATTTGACAGTATGACCTGTGCATGCCAGGTCTATTTTCTGTTCAAAAACCTTCCTTGTAAATATTTTTATTCTTCCTCAGAATCCGTAGAGTGTATGAATACAGATCGATCGATCAATTTTATCAATTATAATTGTACTATAATTTGTAATGCATTACATTAAGAACCAGTATATTAAGAAGCATTACCTTAAGACCCATGATAGTAAGATCAGTTATTACTATCTATTCAGTCGATTCAATCCTGTTATAATTTTTTTGATTAGTTCTAAGTTATATATGTGTTTGCTATTGTATAGAATCAGCCCAGACCTACCTGCCTGTTCCGCCTATTGAGTTGTATGTCAAGACAACATACATAGCATGTACGAGCTGTCATATGTATGTCTTATGTACCATATGCATATACTTGTGTAGTATGTGTGTAGTACCAGCTATATTTATATTTAAGATCCCTAGCATAGCTACCTGTGATGTCAGCTGTGACATCATGCATCGTGCATGTGGGACGCTTCTCCAAGCGCCCACCCTCACTCATTCTCATGGTAGGCCTATACTACGGAACAGGTACGGCTGGGTTCTCCTCACTCACTCAATATATCTACATCACCATCCATCTGTGTGTTTCTCTCAACCGTTATTACTCTCCCAATACCCACACGACACACGAAGTTCAACGAGTCTGGGCCTGAGGCAGAGTTCATGGACTGTCGCTAATTTGCTTTTTTCAAAGTCCAGTTGTGTTAGTGTTATCTCAGAAATTCCAAAAATATTTACCAGATTTTGAGTCTTGGTCATAAAAAAATCATTTAGATTGTCGACCCTTAGTCTGAGTAACGGCTCACTAAACACTGAGTCATGTTGGGACTTCAGTAACTCACTCATTTCTTTGCTGTCACCGGTGTAAGTCCCATCACGTTTATGCAGGGGTCCAATACTGGATGTGGTTTTATGCCCTAGATTCAGCGTATGAAAAGAAATATTTTGTGTTCCTTTTATTTCATTTATAGCTTTAATTTTTTTGTGTTTCCTGGGCACTACATGATTCATTTAACTTAAGTTAGATATTTACTATTTCTCTAGCCACTGACTCCTTGCATATTCCAGGCAGACTGGTCTTTTTGAGAAGCTCTGTGATTCTTCGTCTTTGCCTATAAAGGGAGCATCTTTCTCTTTTTAGTTTACATCTCTTTTTTTTTCCTTAAGGAATGTGCCTTGAGCAGGTTTAGGATATCTTCCCAGCATGTTTCCTTTAGGATATGGTTAATCTCATCCCATTGGATATTCTTGTTACTGAAGTAGAATTTAATGAAAGCAACCTCATAACTGATATTTTGCTGCTCAGGACCCTGGCTGCTCAGGACCATGGCTGCTCAGGACCCTGGCTGCTCAGGACCCTGGCTGCTCAGGACCCTGGCTGCTCAGGATCCTAGTTGCTCAGGACCATGGCTGCTCAGGACCCTTGCTGCTCAGAACCCTGGCTGCTCATAACCTTGGCTGCTCAGGACCCTGGCTGCTCAGGACCCTGGCTGCTCAGGACCCTGGCTGCTCAGGACCCTGGCTGCTCAGGACTCTGGCTGCTCAGGACCCTGGCTGCTCAGGACCCTGGCTGCTCAGGACCCTGGCTGCTCAGGATCCTGGCTGCTCAGGACCCTGGCTGCTCAGGACCCTGGCTGCTCAGGACCCTGGCAGCTCAGGACCCTGGCTGCTCAGGACTCTGGCTGCTCAAGACCCTGGCTGCTCAGGACACTGGCTGCTCAGGACCCTGGCTGCTCAGAACCCTGGCTGCTCAGGACCCTGGCTGCTCAGGACCCTGGCTGCTCAAGACCCTGGCTGCTCAGGACCCTGGCTGCTCAGGACCCTGGCTGCTCAGGACCCTGGCCGCTCAGGACCTTGGCTGCTCAGGACCCTGGCTGCTCAGGACCCTGGCTGCTCAGGACCCTGGCTGCTCAGGACCCTGGCTGCTCAGGACTCTGGCTGCTCAAAACCCTGGCTGCTCAGGACCCTGGCTGCTCAGGACCCTGGCTGCTCAGGACCCTGGCTGCTCAGGACCCTGGCTGCTCAGGACTCTGGCTGCTCAGGACCCTGGCTGCTCAGGACCCTGGCTGCTCAGGACCCTGGCTGCTCAGGACCCTGGCTGCTCAGGACCCTGGCTGCTATGAACCATGGCTGCTCAGGACTCTGGCTGCTCAGGACCCTGGCTGCTCAGGGGTCTGGCTGCTCAGGACCCTGGCTGCTCAGGACCCTGGCTGCTCAGGACCCTGGCTGCTCAGGACCCTGGCTGCTCAGGACTCTGGCTGCTCAGAACCCTGGCTGCTCAGGACCCTGGCTGCTCAGGACCCTGGCTGCTCAGGACCCTGGCTGCACAGGACCCTGGCTGCTCAGGACCCTGGCTGCTCAGGACCCTGGCTGCTCAGGACCCTGGCTGCTCAGGACCCTGGCTGCTCAGGACCCTGGCTGCTCAGGACTCTGGCTGCTCAGGACCCTGGCTGCTCAGGACCCTGGCACACACAGTCTGAACTTCGATTAGGTTGTCATCCGAATTGATGGGCTGGTGGCTAAAGCTCTCGCTTCACACGGCGAGGGCCTTGGTTCGATTCCCAGCCAGGGCAGAAACATTGGGCGTGTTTCTTTACACCTGTTGTCTATGTTCCCCATCAGTAAAATGGGTACCTGGATATTAGTCGACTGGTGTGAGTCGCATCCTAGGACACTGACCTAATCTGCCCGAAATGCTCAGCATAACAAGGGACTTTCTATATAGTAGTATGTCACTGATGTCAGCTAGGCCTGTATACCATGTACATGTACTTGTAGTAAATAAAGATATTCTATTCTATTCTATTCTATACGCATTTCACACCAGATTGTCATCATTAATGAAAATAAGGTCAAGTGTTTTTTTCCAGTCCTCTATATTCTAGTTTAAGGTGAATTTGTTGTAGAGATTCAATAGCTCATTTGTTTGTGAATTTCATGTGAGTTGCCTCCTGGGATTATCTCCACTACATCATTTTTTTCCGAATTATATTATATAAGATTTAAGTTGAAATCACCTTGCAACAAGATATTTGGGGTTGGTAGAATTAGCAGACAGTAGTCAATTTTCAACAGCTGTTCCTTGCATTGTTGGGAAGTTGCATCAGGTTGCTTGTACACAACCACAATGACTAGGATCTGGCTCTCAGTCTTTACTGCCAAAACTTCAACTGCATCTTTTGTGGTATACCTAGAGTATACCTGGAGAGGGTTTCGGGGATCAACACCCCCCCGCTGCCCGGTTTGTGGTCAGTCCTCGTAGTGGATCAGGGCCACTGTTGGTCGCACGCAACCCGACGTACAAACCACAGCCAGGTTGGTCAGGTACAGACTTTAGGGACAAGTGCGGCAATTTCGGTTAGGATTTTTATTTATCGTCCGATTTTTTTTTATTTTTGGTGTACGTTTAGAAGCATATATGTAACATAATATGACAAAGTTTCAATAAGATTGGCCAACAAACAACTGATAAAAAAATTTTTACTGATTTTGACAAATGGCAGCACATGGTGCACAAATTGGCACTATGAGTGGCACTTCGACAATCCCCACTGTTAGAATACATCTAACACGATTTTTTGAAAGAGTCAATTAATCTAATTGTGGGGAATTGTGAGAGATAAGTCTATCTGGGACACCGCCACTAGCAATAAACAAACTCCCAGGGAGATGACCGACTCGTATAATTTTACCGCAGTCATTCCCTTTAAGGTATGTGAGAACTTTACCCGCTCCTGGCCGCACCCAAGGGGTACCTTCAATATTCTCGTTAACCCACTGCACTCTGGACCAGTATAAATAAATCTGAGAAGATCATTTATTATAATTATGATATATTTAAATTTAAGTGGACTGTATAGGTTATTAAACAACTGATCAAACAGGAGGAGAGGTAGAGAACACACAGTTAAGTTAACATGACCATCACTCACCTAATTAACAGCATCATAGCGGTGCATAGTAGATCGTTGACCTAGCTAAAGTACATCTACTGTGTGTAACAATATCATTGGCCAACAATAAAGACGACAGTATGGTACTTAGCTTTAGATGAGGGAGTCGTTCCGTTGTTGACGTCCTCCTGCGATCTGATTCGATCGCGATGGTAAGAGTTGTCCCGTCGAGTCAAGGAAGGTTAATTTCCGTGAACTCTTATACGCCCACGAGACCGGGCGTTAGTTAACATGTGGTTGGTCGGGGTAGCGAATCAGATCCTTTCACTAATCCAACCTTTTGTACTGTTTATACGTATAACTTTACATATTACGTATATCCTGGCTTAATGCCCCACTAGTTTATACACATTCACAGTCTCGATACTTGGATTTCGAGTAGATAACTTGCGATATGTTAGTTCATTTCATCCGCATTCAATATTGCGGTCGGGGTATGGCGTACCCGCGCTAGCCTCGCTCGGTACAATCACTCCCTATTTATTTACAACTCTGTTTCACTATATTCACCATTTCACAATATTCATCGAATATATTTCAGTCTCTTCTAAGACGAAAGCTCCCCAGCATCAGGGGTTACGACTTTATCCTGCCGTATGGTCACTTCACTCAGTTCAAATAGGCCTATGACCGCATCACTCGCCGGCGGCACACCTTATTTCACAATTATTGTCCTATTACTGGACCTCCTGGACCGATTGTCCCACTTTATATTCGCCGCGTCACTGGATATTCCTCCACATTACGAAAGGAGGTAATTAAATCCGATTTGGCGGACGGAGTCTCCAAATTCGACAGGCCATCCCATCACCTGATCTCGGGTCGGTAGGCTCGCTGTTCACTCTCACTCCCCTCTACCCAGCTTCCCTGCCCACTTGACGAGGCATCTCGCGCATTCGTGTTAATTCGTTGGTTCTTTTCAGTTAATGTTAAGCCAACAGCAACACATTAATGATATCTATTCATATTGGAAAGTTTATCAATTACAACTTTCGGAAAATACCAATATTTTCCACACTAATATACCTTATCTTCGTGCCGAAAAAAAATACATTTGGTACGTTTTTTGGCATTCACCAAAATATCTGCCTTTTACCCCCCCCCCACAAAATAAAAAATATTTGAGATATTCCAAAAAAAACACTTTGCAGAAGTCAAGCACACTTTGTTTTATATTGTCTGTGAAAATCATTTCAATCCAATCATTAATAATGGTAATACAAGAAGCAATAGTCCTAAATCTTGCTTTCGAGATATTCGGCTGAACGCGCGGACTGGCTAATTACGCCAGAAAAGTACAAACAATTTCACGAAAATCGCGCTACTTTGGGCTTTTCTATGCAATATAAGTGATTTTTTATTGTTTCCCATGTACGAAACACCGTTTTCTTTAGTTCTACCAGAGGTAACAGAGAAAACCCGTCTCTTATAGTCGGTAACATTTCTTCAAGGCCACCACCACCCTCCAGTATAAACTATACAAATAATATTATTTTGGCCTTCTTTCTTATTCGTTTATCTTATTTATCTTATGCATAATATCATTAATGAATAAATTATATAAGCAGAAAAAGGATATTAGCAATAATAGCGTCAGTATAAGACATCTTGTGAGCGGCACTCAGACTGCCGACATCGATTACTGGTTGTTGCATCATCATGCAAGCTCCTCCCACCTCTGATATAAGCTCCTCCCACACTGTAATGATGTTAAGTGGTAAATGTATTGTATTAGGAAGAAAAATAGACAGAAAATTAAAAAACAAACAAAAAAAATATAAAAAAATTCACCTCACGCTTATGCATATATTTACCTGGCGGGTCGCCACCAGACATGTTTCAAGTAGCTATAATTTGCTTTAGAAACATCATATTATGATGTAGTTTTCACCAAAATGTTGCCAAATACATACACTATTTTTCTGTAAACAAAACTCAAAATCATATTTTTTTGCATAATTCTCATGACCGCGCGAGAAATTGCCGCACCGCCCCCTTAGGTGCCTGTTCAGTGCCTTCTTGAAGACGGTCGCTCACCATGCCCAGCCCTTCTAGGGCAGGGTAGGTGCCAAGGCTGGAGCTTGCTACCATCTGCGGCTCGCAAGCCTGTCCTTCCCGTCAGCCTCCTTGGGGCGGGGAAGGTGGCAGACCAGTGGGGCCTGGCAACTATCTACCTACCTGCCTCGTGCTTGTGGGCGAATATGGCTAGGCCTGGGACCAGTTGGTCCCACCGCTGAGGGGTACCCCCTCCCATGGGAGACTTCGGTCTCTGCTACTCCCACGCCAGGGAGCCGGAGCCGGGTCGCCATCTGGTAAAGACCCGGGCCGGGAGATTTCCCGGTGAATCAACACCTCCTCCTCCTCCTTCTTGAAGACAGCCAGGGGTCTATTGGTAATCCCTCTTATGTATGATGGGAGGCAGTTGAACAGTCTTGGGCCCCTTATACTTATTGTGTTGTCTCTCAGTGTACTAGTGGAGCCCCTGCTTTTCATTGGGGGAATGTTGCATCTCCTGCCGAGTCTTTTGCTTTAGTATGAAGTGAATTTTTGTGTGCAAATTTGGTACTAATCCTTCTAGGATTTTCCAAGCGTATATTTCCATGTATCTTTCTCGTCTGCATTCCAGGGAATACAAATCAAGGGACATCAACCATTCAAAACAATTTAGGTGCTTTATCGTGCTTAAGTGTGCTGTGTAAATTCTTTGTACATTCTGAAGTTCAGCAATTTCGCCAGCCTTGAAGGGGGCAGTCAGTGTACAGCCGTATTCCAGCCTAGAGAGAACAAGCAATTTGAAGAGAATCATCATGGGTTTGGCATCCCTAGTTTTGAAGGTTCTCATTATCCATCCTATCCTTTTTCTAGCAGATGTAGTAGATACTTTGTTGTGATCTTTGGAAGTGAGATCCTCTGACATTATCAGCTAGGTCCTTCACATTAGTTTTTCGCTTTATCATGTGGTTGGAATTTGTTTTATACTTTGATACAGTTTTAATTTCCTCAAGTTTTCTATGTCGGAGTAATTGAAACTTCTCTTTATTGAACTTCATATTGTTTTCTGTGGCTCATGTAAAGATTTGGTTGATGTCCACTTGGAGTCTTGCAGCGTCTTCGATGGAGGTCACTGTCATGAAAATTCAGGTGTCATCCGCAAAAGAAGACACGTAGCTATTGCTTATACGTATTTCTGTCTGTGTCAAATATGAGGATGAGGAACAGGATGGAAGCAAGTACTGTGCCTTGTGGAACAGAGCTTTACACTGTAGCCGCCTCAGACTTTACTCTGTTTACTATAACTCTTTGTGTTCTATTAGGAAGTTATAGTTCCATCTACCAACTTTTCTTGTTATTCCTTTATCACGCATTTTGTAAACTATTACACCATGGTCACTCTTGTCGAAGAATTTCGTAAAGTCTGTGCATACTACTACATCCTCTAGCTCATGCAGCACCTTGTCATAGTGGTCCAGTAGGCAGGAGTGACTTGCTCTAAACCCATGTTGCCCTGGGTTGTGTAATTGATGGGTATCTGGGTGGTTTCAAAGATGTTTATGATATGGGATGTTAGTGCTATCGGTCTGTAGTTCGTTGCAATTGTTTTACTGCCCCCTTTGTAGAGTGGGGCTATGTCTGTTGTTTTTAGTGACTGTGGGACGACCCCTGTGTCCCTTTTTCCTCTCCATAGAATGCTGAAGGCACGTGAAAGGGGCTTCGTGCAGTTCTTAATGAACACGGAGTTCCACGAGTCTGGGCCTGGGGCAGAGTGCATAGGCCTATCATTTAGGATAATATCAGAGATTTTTTAATTAACCAAATTTTGGTCTTGGTCATAAAAAAAATTAAGATTGTCGACGCTTAGTCTGGGTAACGGCTCACTGAACATTGAATCGTATTGGGACTTTAGTATCTCACTCACTTGTTTGCTGTCGTCTGTGTATGTGCCATCTCGTCTAAGCAGGGGCCCAGTACTGGATGTTGCTTTACCCTTACATTTGGAGTTTAGTAATTCTGATCAAATGAGCCACTCCGTGACTTACACGCCAACATCCCCATCCTGATCATTGTACGTTCTGTCACAGGCCCGTGGCCTGATAGGTAACGCTCTCACTTCACACGCTGAGTGTCCTTCGTTCGATCTCTGGCATGGGTGGGAACACTAAGCATGTTTCCTTACACCTGTTGTCCCGTTCACCTGGGTGTTAGTAGACTGATGTGGGTCGCATCCTGAGGACTCCAATGGAAATAAGACAGTCCCTCAATGATGCACTGCCTGTCTTGGGTCATCCTGGGTCGCTAACCCTCCGGGATTAAAAATACGAACAAAATCTTATCTTACCTTGGTATCCATATTTCGTTGTCAAATGATCTTTTGTGTGGGTCTCTGTGAGAGCCACAAACATTTCATCTGACTGTGTGAGGAGTCTATTGATAAAAGGTATTTTATTGTTGGTTGATGGCTTTAAGCCCTGTGTATCTGCAAATAAAAATGATGTCGTATTGCTTGTTTGCTGGGCGCTTTATTTGTTAGCTTTAATATCTCCTGTTCCGGAGTGGAGGGGGAGGGGGCACTGACTGTGCCTCCACTCCAGCAAGGCTCCGTGGTAGAGTGTTTTTTCATTTCCTGCTATTTTTTCTTCTTTCCAGCACTAAAATCTCTATTGAGGGGTTGTAAACTACCATGATTTATTTATCCAGACTGAGGGACTGACCACCTCAAACTATTTATCCAAGCTTGATGGACTGATTGCACCATCTTTACCTCGCCACTACTGCTACCTACAATACATTCTCCTCTTTATTTGACTGAAGAAGCCTACCACATAGGCAAACGTTTCATCAATAAAGACACCCAACTGTTGCACTTGCCTCTTATTCATCAACTTGTCTGTATATTATCTTATTTTCAACATATTTACAAGATGTAACTCACATTAAAGAAAAAAAGGTCTGAGCAAAAGTCCAAAACTACGTATTGTAAAATTGGATAATTAGAGATTTGTGTATATATACTTAAACATCTGTCAAGAAACCTGTAGATACCTACCTTCTGCTCTCCCAGCGGTGGCTCTAGCGTACACGCCGGCTTTAGCGACCCTTCCTTGGCCACTGTACCAGCCTCCTTGAGAGTACACCCCAGCGTCAGCCTCTCGACAGTAGGCCTCGACGTCTATTTTATCAAACCTTTCCACCATGTTACAGATACTCAGGGCATCACAATAGCTCCTTGAGCCTCGCCTCCCGTACGTATTACTGTGTCGTCTTGATTTTGAAGGCTTCATATCTTGATTCAACACTCGCTGTTAGAAACCTGAGGCGATGAATGTTGAATATGTTTAAACCCAATGAATCTGAAAATGAAAACATGTGAAATATTTTAGAAGTGAATCCTTCTTCATGAATACGATGGCAGAGTTAAAGTTGTTCAAACATCACACATAAGAATGAAAGAACACTGCAGCAGGCCTACTGGCCCATACAAGGCAGGTCCAACTCACACCCACCCACACCCACTCATGTATTTATCTAACCTATTTTTAAAACTACACAACGTCTTAGCATCTATGACGGTACTCGGGAGTTTGTTCCACTCATCCACAACTCTATTACCAAACCAATGCTTTCCTATATCCTTCCTGAATCTGAACTTTTCCAACTTGAAACCATTGCTGCGAGTCCTGTCTTTCTGGATATTTTCAGCACGCTATTTACATCCCCTTTATTTATTCCTGTTTTCCATTTATACATCTCAATCATATCTCCCTCAATCAGATTCAAGGCCCTCAGTCTATCCTCATAGGGAAGATTTCTGATACATGGGATCAACTTTGTCATCCTCCTCTGTACGTTATCCAGTGCATTTATATCCATTCTGTAATACGGTGACCAGAACTGTGCAGCATAATCTAAATGAGGCCTAACCAAGGATATATAGAGTTGAAGAACAACCTGAGGACTTCTGGTAGTTATATTTCTTGATATGAAGCCAATAATTCTATTAGATTTATTTCAAATGCTTACTCACTGTTGTCTGGGCTTTAGATTACTGCTAACCAGAAGTCCCATATATTTTTCGCAATCAGAGATACTAAGACCTACATTATTTACTTTATAAGCATCATGGTCATTTACCTTTCCAACGCTTAGAACTTTGCATGTGTGTATGTTGGTATAAACCTTGGTGATAAATACCGACAAGTTGGTTTAGAGAAACACGTAAGCAAACACTGGGACATATTTATTAGAAAACGTTTCGTAGGCTCGTAGCTTCTTACGAAAATCAGAACAAGGCAAGAAACTACTTAAACTTTTACTAGTCAACAGAAACCAGCACGTCTGTATGGCCTTCCTAAGACACATAAGCCTGGCATCCCACTACGCCCTATCACTTCGGGCATAGGAAGTGCACCACACAGATTGGAAGGCCACCTTGCCAATCTCAAACACTCAGGTGACCTTCTCTCTCGATTTTCCAGCCTGAATGTTAAAAACAAAAGCATGGCTTCCTTCAATGTCACAGCCCTCTTTACCAACGTTCTTACTGATGCTGTAATAAACATTCTGAGACAGAGGCTCACTGAAAACCACAACCTCCCTTTACCACTTCAAGATTTCATCACTCTAGTGGATCTCTATATTAATTTCAACTTCTTCAAGTATGAGGACAACTGTTACAAACAAAGCTTTGGGATGGCAATGGGCAGCCCTCTCAGTGCTGTGCTTGCCAGTCTCTTCATGAAAAACCTAGAGACAGAGAAATTCAGCGCCCTCATTCCCAACACCGTTACTTGGCTAAGATACGTTGATGATATATTGGTTTTCTATCCAAGACGTCTCAATATCAAGGCCCTTCTCAACAAGATCAATGCAGCCGAACCATCAATAAAGTTTATACTTGAACTCGAAAAGGATGACAAACTTCCTTTCCTCGACGTCCTCCTGTGTAGATCTCCCGACAGTGACAAAGAAAATCTACCAACGAGGACGATCTTATACACTTCTATTCACACCAAGACACCCACACTAAAAGAGGAGTCCTCACTGGCTTCTTCTTGAGAGCTCTTCACATCTCCAGCTCTTGTTTTCTTGAAGAAGAATGTATTTACATAACACAAGCCTTTACACATCTTCAGTTTCCATCTTTCTTCACCCGGGGTTGCAGACTCAAGGTACAAGCTATCCTCAACAAACCGCCCATGGAACAGCCCTCTAAGCAGTTCATAGTGCTCCCATGTAGTGATGTTGCCACGAATACTCGCCGGGCACTTGCTAAGAGTAACATTCACCATAAACACATTATCTATCAAAGACCTCACTAAGAAACGCAGCCCCACACCTCTAACTTCCACAGCAGGCGTCTACACCATCCCCTGTGAATACTGTTCCAAGAAATATGTAGAGGAAACAGGTAGACATCAAAACGCCAGCAAGGGAGACAACTTAAGGTACACCTATATTCTTCACAAAGACTCCACGGGACATTTGATGAACTGGGATGAGGCACAGCTTTTCCTCACCGAACAAGACTTAATTGCTAACGATGTCTGGAATCCTCGCTAATCGCCGTCACCGACACCATAGAACATAATCCCGGAAACTACACAATTTCTAAAATATTAGCATACATGATATTCAACCAGGCACCACCTACCAACAACATGGGAGTCTACCCGTCCTCATCCCAACATGGCATTCTTCAGGTCACCAGCGTCACTCACACCTCACTCTCCACCTGTTAACTATTTAACTCTGTATTTAGTGATCAATAGGATCAAACGTTTTCTAATAAATATGTCGTAGTGTTTGCTTACGAGTCTTTCTAAGCTAGTTTGTCGGTATTTATTACCAAGGTTTATACCATGGTCTTGGATGCTTTGGAGGGGAAAAAGAATGCAGGTTAAGTATACACAGACTTTGCGAAAGCCTTCAACAAATACGATCATAGTGTAATAGTACACAAAATGAGTGATAAAGGTAAAAGTGGGTAGATGGATCTTTAGCTTTTTAACCATTAGAACACAAAGAGTAATAGTAAAAAGAATTAAGTTAAGAGGCTGCTACAGTGAAAACCTCTGTACCACAAAGTATAGAACTCGCTTCCATTGTTTTCTTTATCATCATATCTGACATAGACAGAGATATAAATCGTAGCTCTGACGATACTAGACCTTGCATAAGAGTGTCATTCACTGAGGACACTGCAAATTTACAAGCCTATATGAACCATGTCTTCAAATGGATCACAGAAAACAATATGAAGCTTAATGAGAACAAATTTAAATTACTCCTCTATGGAAAACTTCAAGGAATAAAAATGTAGATCTTCGTATATAATCAATTCTAGCCAGACAATAGAGCAGAAAACCTATGTGAAGAACTAGGGATTAATAATGTCAGAGGATCTCACTTTCAAAAATCAAAACAATGTCATTAACACATCTGCTTGGAAAATGATAGGATGGAAAATGAGAACCTTTAAAACATGGAATACCAAGAGAATGATGATCCTCTTGAAGTCCCTTGTTCTTTCCAGGCTGGAATACTCCTGTAAACTAACAGCCATGTTCAAGACAGGCGAAATTGCAGATCAGGACATATAAGTACAGTTACAGGGAACGTCTGACGTCCCTTGACCTGTACTTCTTGGAATACAAGCGAGAAAGATACATCATAATTTATACCTGGAAAATCTTAGAAGGACTAGTCCCAAATCTGCACTCAGAAATCACTCCCCTACGAATACAAAAGACTCGGCAGCATCCCTTATCGAAAAGCAGGGGTGCCGTGAGCACACTATGAGATAACATAATAATTATCAGGGGTCCAAGATTCTTCAACTGCCTCTCAGCAAACATAAGGGAAGTTACCAATAGACCCCTGGCTGTCTTCAAGAAGGAACTAGACAGATACTTAGAGTCAGTACCTGACCAGCCGGACTGGGGGTTTGTACATGGGACTGAGTGCGGACGGCAGTAATATCCTGGTTGATCAGTCCGTGATCAAGGCCTGGTCGTGGACCAGTCCGTGATCAAGGCCTGGTCGTGGACCAGTCCGTGATCAAGGCCTGGTCGTGGACCAGTCCGTGATCAAGGCCTGGTCGTGGACCAGTCCGTGATCAAGGCCTGGTCTATGACCAGTCCGTGATCAAGGCCTGGCTCCGTGGTTGCTCAACGGTCACTGCAGAGGTAAGTGTTGAGCCTGTCAGTCGAGTGTATGATCCTGGAACTTTTTCCAGAGTTATACCTCAGGTAGATGACTAGATATGTCTGTGAAAGGTCACTAAGTAGTGTTATGAAGGTCACTGGTGACTAGTTGTAAATTAGGTCACTGAAGTTGTAAAGGTCTAGTGTATGAAGGTCACTGGTGACTAGTTGCAAAGGTCACTAAGTAGTGCTATGAAGGTCACTGGTGACTAGTTGTAAAGGTCACTAAGTAGTGCTATGAAGGTCACTGGTGACTAGTTGTAAAGGTCACTAGGTGAATTGTAAAACTCACTAGGTGACTAGCTGTGACACTCACTACGTGACTAGTTGTGAAGGTCACTAGGTGACTAGTTAGGAAGGTCACTAGGTGACTAGTTGTGAATGTCACTAGGTGACTTGTGAAACTCACTAGGTGACTAGATGTGACACTCACTACATGACTAATTGTGAAAGTCACTAGGTGACTAGATAGGAAAGTCACTAGGTGACTAGTTGTGATCACTGGGTGACTAGTTGTGAAGGTCACTAGGTGACTAGTTAGGAAGGTTACTAGGTGACTAAGATGTCAGCTCTCAGATATATTTAGTGATGATCCAAAGACAACCACGTCTCTGAGCGCTGAGTGTTGTTCTTACTGAGGATAGATCTGTCTTGTTGCTGTGTGTGTGTACTCACCTAGTTATGGTTGCAGGGGTCGATTCACAGTTCCTGGCCCCTCCTCTTCACTGGTCGCTACTAGGTCACTCTCCCTGCTCCATGAGCTTTATCATACCTCTTCTTAAAGCTATGAATGGATCCTGCTTCCTGTGCGTGTGTCCAACCATTTCTCCCACACAAGCGCCTTTGCATATTATTAATTATTATTATTATTATTTTATATTTTTTTATTAACACATCGGCCGATTCCCACCAAGGCAGGGTGGCCCGAAAAAGAAAAACTTTCATCATCATTCACTCCATCACTGTCTTGCCAGAGGAGTGCTTTACACTACAGTTATAATACTGCAACATTAACACCCCTCCTTCAGAGTGCAGACACTGTACTTCCCATCTCCAGGACTCAAGTCCGGCCTGCCGGTTTCCCTGAATCCCTTCATAAATGTTACTTTGCTCACACTCCAACAGCACGTCAAGTATTAAAAACCATTTGTTTCCATTCACTCCTATCAAATACGCTCACACATGCTTGCTGGAAGTCTAAGCCCCTCGCACACAAAACCTCCTTTACTCCCTCCCTCCAGCCTTTCCTAGGCCGACCCCTACCCCGCCTTCCCTCCACTACAGATTTATACACTCTCGAAGTCATTCTGTCTCGTTCCATTCTCTCTACATGTCCGAACCACCTCAACAAACCCTCCTCAGCTCTCTGGATAATAGTTTTGGTAATCCCGCACCTCCTCCTACTTTCCAAACTCCGAATTCTCTGCATTATATTCACACCACACATTGACCTCAGACATGACATCTCCACTGCCTCCAGCCTTCTTCTCGTTGCAACATTCATCACCCATGCTTCACACCCCTATAAGAGTGTTGGTATAACTATATCTCATACATTTCCCTCTTTACTTCCATGGACAAAGTTATTTGTCTCCACAGACTCCGAAGTGCTCCACTCACCCTTTTCCCCTCATCAAGTCTATGATTCACCTCATCCTTCATAGACCCATCTGCTGACATGTCCACTCCCAAATATCTGAATACACTCACCTCCTCCATACTCTCTCCCTCCAATCTGATATCCAATCTTTCGTCACCTAATCTTTTTGTTATCATCATCACCTTACTCTTTCCTATATTCACTTTCAATTTTCCTCTTTTACACACCCTACCAAATTCATCCACCAACCTCTGCAACTTCTCTTCAGAATCTCCAAAAGCACAGTGTCATCAGCAAAAAGCAACTGTGACAACTTCCACTTTGTATTTGATTCTTTATCTTTTAACCCCACACCTCTTGCCAAGACCCTCGCATTCACTTCTCTTACAACCCCATCTATAAATATATTGAACAACCACGGTGACATCACACATCCTTGTCTAAGGCCCACTTTTACTGGGAAATAGTCCCCTTCCCTCCTACACACTCTAACCTGAGCCTCACTATCCTCATAAAAACTCTTCACTGCTTTCAGTAACCTTCCTCCTATTCCATACACCTGCAACATCTGCCACATTGCCCCCCTATCCACCCTATCATACACCTTTTCCAAATCCATAAATGCCACAAAAACCTCTTTACCCTTATCCAAATACTGTTCACCTATATGTTTCACTGTAAACACTTGGTCTACACACCCCCTACCTTTCCTAAAGCCCCCTTGTTCATCTGCTATCCTACTTTCTGTCTTACTCTTAATTCTTTCAATAATAACTCTACCATACACTTTACCAGGTACACTCAACAGACTTATCCCCCTATAATTGTTGCACTCTCTTTTGTCCCCTTTGCCTTTATACAAAGGAACAATACACGCTCTCTGCCAATCCCTAGGTACCTTACCCTCTTCCATACATTTATTAAATAATAGCACCAACCACTCCAAAACTATATCCCCACCTGCTTTTAACATTTCTATCTTTATCCCATCAATCCCAGCTGCCTTACCCCCTTTCATTCTACCCACTGCCTCACGAACTTCCCCCACACTCACAACTGGCTCTTCCTCACTCCTACAAGATGTTATTCCTCCTTGCCCTATACACGAAATCACAGCTTCCCTGTCTTCATCAACAATTAACAACTCCTCAAAATATTCCCTCCATCTTCCCGATACCTCTAACTCTCCATTTAATAACTTTTATTATCGTTCCAGACAATGGAACTTAACTCTTCTCCAGGCTGAGGGACTGACCACCTCAAATACTATCTCTCGAAGATTTACTAGACTGATTACATCCTCTACTTCGCTACAACACCTGATGCCTCTGCTTTTAACTGAAGAAGCCTATACTGTGTGGGCGAAACGTTTGAACAATGAAGATACCAAAGTGTTGCACATGTGTCTTACCCATGAACTTTCAAGTATTTTATCCCAGTTTCAAAATCTTCGCCATCTTGTGTGGATCTTCCTTTAAATCTATATAGTTCAACCTTGTTTCATCTGCAATAATCTTATTAATTTTCCAACATCTCCTCGTTATTTACTACATCTACTTTCCTTCTCTGGATCTTCAATAAACTTATTTCTCGTACTTAGTAATAATTTCAGAAGTTTTAGAACGCTATTAAGGAAATTAACGTCATCATTTTAAAGATAAATTTGGCGATAATGTAACAAAAACAAACAGCAATGAAAGATATATCAAAATATTTCCATTTTTTTGTGCAGAATTATATTAGAAAATAGATAAGGGTTAAAGAAATTTCGACTTTTCTGGAGCAGAGTGTTCCAAGAGGCACTTGGCACTCTTAAGTGTATACAAGAGGCACTTGGCACTCTTAAGTGTATCCAAGAGGCACTTGACAGTCTTAAATGTACAGGAGGATCCTCAAACATGAAATAATAATAATAATAATAATAATAATAATAATAATAATAATAATATATAATAATATCCTTATTTACTACAAGTACATGTACAAGGTATACAGACCATAGCTGACATCAGTGACATACTACTATATAGAAAGACCCTTGTTATGCTGAGCATTTCCCACAAATTATGTCAGTTTTGTCCCAGGATGCGACCCACACCAGTCCAATAACACCCAGGTACCTATTTTATTGATGGGTGAACATGGGCAACCGGTGTAAAGAAATAAGCCCAATGTTTCTACCCCTTCGCCGTGAATCGAACCCGGACCCTCACCGTGTGAAATGAGGGTTTATCCACCAGGGTGGCACTGTGATCCTCCTCAACACTGTGTACAATGAGCTTCTCAAACCACAAACACAGAATATACTTATCAAATGTTAAGTCTACATTTGGCTTTCCAAACAGTTAGTAGCGCACCCAGCTCACATACTGAGTGTCCGGGGTTCGATCCTCCGTACGGGTGAAAACAATGGGCGTGTTTCCTTACACTTGTTGTCCCTGTTCACTCAGTAGCAATTAGGTACCTGGGTGTTAGCCGACTGGTGTGGGTCGCATCCTGGGGGAGAAGATTACCCTACGTTATATGAAATACTTTCCATAACCAGGAGCTAGCACGTGTACACAGCTGCCAGCACGTGTACACAACAGCCAGCACTTGTACACAGCATGCAACACGTGTACACAGCAGTCAGCACGTGTACACAGCAACCAGCACATGTACACACCAGCACGTGTACACTGCTACCAGAACGTGTACACAGCAGCAAGCACGTATACACAGCAGCCAGCACGTGAACACAGCAGCCAGCACACGTAAACAGCAGCCAGCACGAGTACACAGCAGCCAGCACGTGTACACAGCAGGCAGCACGTGTACACAGCAGCCAGCACGAGTACACAGCAGCCAGCACGTGTACACAGCAGGCAGCACGTGTACACAGCAGGCAGCACGTGTACACAGCAGGCAGCACGTGTACACAGCAGCCAGCACGCGTACACAGCAGGCAGCACGTGTACACAGCAGGCAGCACGTGTACACAGCAGGCAGCACGTGTACACAACAGGCAGCACGTGTACACAACAGGCAGCACGTGTACACAGCAGGCAGCACGTGTACACAGCAGGCAACACGTGTACACAGCAGGCAACACGTGTACACAGCAGGCAGCACGTGTACACAGCAGGTAGCACGTGTACACAGCAGGCAGCACGTGTACACAGCAGGCAGCACGTGTACACAGCAGGTAGCACGTGTACACAGCAGGCAGCACGTGTACACAACAGGCAGCACGTGTACACAGCAGGCAGCACGAGTACACAGCAGGAAGCACGTGTACACAGCAGCCAGCACGTTTACACAGCAGGCAGCACGTGTACACAGCAGGTAGCACGTGTACACAGCAGGCAGCACGTGTACACAGCAGGCAGCACGTGTACACAGCAGCCAGCACGTGTACACAACAGGCAGCACGTGTACACAACAGGCAGCATGTGTACACAGCAGGCAGCACGTGTACACAGCAGGTAGCACGTGTACACAGCAGCCAGCACGTGTACACAACAGGCAGCACGTGTACACAACAGGCAGCATGTGTACACAGCAGGCAGCACGTGTACACAGCAGGTAGCACGTGTACACAGCTGCTAACACGGTCAACAGAAGCAATGAAGAAGAACACAACGGTCAACAGAAGCACTGAAGAACACAACGGTCAACAGAAGCACTGAAGAACACAACGGTCAACAGAAGCACTGAAGAACACAACGGTCAACAGAAGCACTGAAGAACACAACGGTCAACAGAAGCACTGAAGAACACAACGGTCAACAGAAGCACTGAAAGAACACAACGGTCAACAGAAGCACTAAAGAACACAACAGTCAACAACGGTTATACAATTACTTTGAAATGGTATCAGCTGTTGCTTCTTTGTTTATACATTATGTTGGACAAGTAAGAAAAGTAATTATTTAATTACCGAGTCAAGTTGTTGTTAAGGTGTGATTTTAGACTCCTCCAGCAGTGACTAAGACAACTCCCGAGCAGTACATTGCTGGAGGGGGAGTGAGTGCTAGACTGTTGGTGAGTGTCATGGCGTCTCTTCACCTCCCCTTCCCTCCCCTCCTCATCCTTTCCTCCTCCTTCACTCTTCTTTACTCCCCTTCCCTCCTACTCCAGCTGAACTTTTCATAAATTCATTTTGTTCTCCTTTAGCCTGATTCTCCCATTTCCCTTCCCCTCACTCCTTCCCCTCACTCCTTCCCCTCACTCCTTCCCCTCACCCCTTCACCTCATTCCTTCCCCTCTCTGTAGGATTTTCTAATGAGATGAGTACATATAATTATTCTGAAGAACCACTACATGTAGTAATACTCATCTTTTTGTGGTGACGGATTCGAATCCACTCGCAGCCTCCCCCAGGGGTATCCACCAGGGCTGTGTGGAAGGTGGTCATTACATAGAGTTAGTACATGCCCTGTTGACATATGACTTCCATATGTCAAGTATATCACCTATAGAGTAGTGGACGATGCGTACCTGGTTGTGGGCAATCGCCCGTAAATCATGGCCTCGAAATGGTGAGTCCTTCCCACAGGACATGGACCCAAGGTATATAAATTAAGTAACATTGCTTTAAGTAACTATGTGGATGAAAATTTATAAGTACAATCCTGATTTAACCTTTCATCCACATAACTGTGGAGAACTGTGTCACATATGTACTTACTGATATTGATGTACGTCGGCGAACTCTGTCACATGTGTACTTACTGATATTGATGTACCTCAGAGAACTGTCACATGTGTACTTACTGATATTGATGTACCTCGAACTTCACATGTGATACGATATTGATGTACTGAGACTGTCATGTGTACTTACTGATATTGATGTACCTCGGAGAACTGTCACATGTGTACTTACTGATATTGATGTACCTCGGAGAACTGTCACATGTGTACTAACTGATATTGATGTACCTCGGAGAACTGTCACATGTGTACTTACTGATATTGATGTACCTCGGAGAACTGTCACATGTGTACTTACTGATATTGATGTACCTCGGAGAACTGTCACATGTGTACTAACTGATATTGATGTACCTCGGAGAACTGTCACATGTGTACTTACTGATATTGATGTACCTCGGAGAACTGTCACATGTGTACTAACTGATATTGATGTACGTCGGAGACATGTGGGACTTTAAGAGCAATTGATCACTGATACTGTCCTTTCCTCGATGCCCACTGTCTCAGCTCCCGAAGTCACACTTCGGGAGCTTAAAATTATATAAACATGTAGTTCTGGAATATTGATTAATAAAAGAATTTTAAGCCAGTAAACTTAGTTTATTTATTATATTTGTGGACTGTATATTTGTTAATAATTATGTGACTTAACTCAAGTAATTTCTTGAGCATTAACTATACAACACAGGGATTCAGTCACATTGTGAAGAACATAAGTGAAAAACATGACTTAACAAGGTATTATCTTGGTGATATATTCTAACGCCTCCCTATAGGCAGCCAATACTTAGCTATCTTACCTGTTATGTGACACTTAAATTCACACACTCGTCAGGTCGCTTGTTCTATCTAGGCTGGAATATTGCTGCACACTAACATCACCTTTCAAGGCAGGTGAAATTGCTGACCTAGAAAATGTACAGAGAACTTTCACGGCACGCATAAGAGCGAAAAAAAACACCTCAATTACTGGGAACATTTGAAGTTCCTCGACCTGTACTCCCTAGAACGCAGGCGGGAGAGATACATAATTATATACACTTGGAAAATCCTAGAAGGACTAGTACCAAACTTTCACACGAAAATCAATCCCTATGAAAGCAAAAGACTCGGCAGCCGATGCAACATCCTCCCAGTGAAAAGCAGGGGTGCCACTAGCACGATAAGAGACAACACAATAAGTGTCAGGGGCCCAAGACTGTTCAACTGCCTCCCAGCGTACATAAGAGGGATTACCAATAGACCCCTGGCTGTTTTCAAGCAGGCACTGGACAGGCACCTAAAGTTAGTACCTGACCAGCAGTGCTGTGGTTCGTACGTTGTGTTGCGTGCGGCCAACAGTAACAACCTGGTTGATCAGGCCCTGATCCACCATGAGGCCTGGTCACAGACCGGGCCGCGAGTGCGTTGACCCCTGAAACCTTCTCCAGGTATACACAAATTTTAGCTTGCCTTATTCTGTAAGAAGACCATTGCTTTTTAAGCCAAAATCGCAAGTTTTTCCTATTCAGCACGACAATATATATATATATATATATATATATATATATATATATATATATATATATATATATATATATGAGACTAGGCGTCGTGGTGGATCAGGGTCTGATCAACCAGGCTGTTACTGCTGGCTGCACGCAAACTGACGTACGAACCACAGCCCGGTTGGTCAGGTACTGACTTTAGATGCCTGTCCAGCGCCTTCTTGAAGACCGCCAGGTGTCTATTGGTAATCCCTCTTATGTATGCTCGGAGGCAGTTGAACAGTCTAGGGCCCCAGACACTTATTGTGTTGTCTCTCAGTGTACTCGTGGCGACACTGCTTTTCATTGGGTGAATGTTGCATCTCCTGCCGAGTCTTTTTCGTGTGCAAGTTTGGTACTAATCCCTTTAGGAGTTTCCAAGTGTATGTTATTATGTATCTCTCTCGCCTGCAGTCCAGGAAATACAGATCAAGGACCTTCAACCGTTCCCAGTATTTTAGGTGCTTTATCGTACTTATGTGTGCCGTGAAAGTTATTTGTACACTCTCCAGGTCAGCAATTTTCCCTGCCTAGAGAGAACAAGCGATTTGAAGAGAATCATCACGGGCTTGGCATCCCTAATTTTGAAGGTTCTCATTATTCATCCCATCATTTTCCTAGCAGATGCGGTAGATACATTGTTGTTGTCCTTGAAGACGAGATCCTCTGACATTACCACTCGCAGGTCCTTCACATTAGTTTTTCGCTCTATTGTATGGTTAGAATTTGTCGTATTCCCTGATATATTTTTAATTTCCTCAAGTTTTCCATATCTGAGTAGTTGAAATTTCTCCTCGTTGACCTTCATATTGTTTTGAGTGGCCCAAAACAGAAGATTTGGTTTATGTCCACTTGGAGTCTTGCGGTGTCTTCGATGGAGGTCACTGTCATGACTATCCGGGTGTCATCCACAAAGGAAGACACGGAACTGTGGCTTACATCTCTGTCTATGTCAGATATGAGGATGAGGAATAGAATGGGAGCGAGTACTGTGCCTTGTGAAACAGACCTTTTCACCGTAGCTGCCTCAGACTTTACTCTGTTTACTATTACTTAAAATTCAAATTCAAATGTTTATTTCCTTGTAAAGATTACAATGTGTGGTTTACATATTATAAAATAATAATTACAAAGAAGGCCACAGGCATGCCTAGGAATTTCTGGCAGACTTATAATAATTCTTACTCTATATTGACACAGGCTATGGAGCATACTGATTTTAAAGTTAGGCAACTGTAGTGATTAGTTAGATTTACAATAGTGAGGAATCTCAAAACATTTAAGAATATTACAGTTTGTAAATTTAGTAATGAGAATGGTTATGTCTTGGCATGATACACAGTTTCTATTGAAGCTCCTATATTGGAGTATCTCAGGCAAACTTAGGACTAGTTTAAGATTTATTAGGCAATAGTTTTATTCGAAATTTTATGTTTACAGTCATTTGGGTGAGTGTAAGTGTAAGTTGGGGGGAATCACAGATATCGAGAGTAAGTCATGTAGTTAGCTGACGGTGGGGTGTGTCAGGGAGATAAGATGTTTTTTAACGGTAGTTTTAAAAATATAGGTTGTGTCTGCAGTTCTAGAGTTTTTAAGTAGGGAGTTCCAGATTTTAGGCCCTTTAATGTACATTGATTTTTGTATAGATTTAGCCGGACACGGGGAATGTCAGAGATTTTTGTGTCTGGTATTGTGTCTATGGGTCCTGTCACAACTATCAAGAAAGTGTTTTAGTTCAGGGTTAATATTGGAATTTATGGTTTTGTAAATGTAGGTTGCACAGTAGTAAGTGTGGATGTTCTGAACAGTGAGTAAGTTTAGATCTTTGAAGAGTTGGGGTGGGGTTTGTTTGCCTGGGATTGGATTGCGTGATAATTCTTACTGCGGCTTTTTGTTGGGTTATTATTGGTTTTAGGTGGGTTGATGCTGTTGTTCCCCAAGCACAAATGGCAAATGTGAGGTAGGGATAGATGAGTGAATAGTATAGTGTGAGTAGGGCTGATTGTGGTACATAGTAACGTATCTTAGAGAGGATCCCCACAGTTTTGGATACTTTTTTCGTTATGTGTTGGATATGGGCGCTGAATTTCAGGTTGCTGTCGAGGTGTAGGCCCAGGAATTTGCCCTCATTATGTTTAGCAATAAGAGTGTTGTCGATCTTAATGTTCAGTTGTGCAACACCTGCTCTGTTACCAAATATAATATAGAAGGTTTTGTCAGTGTTAAGTGTAAGTTTATTGGCAGTCATCCATGTTGATATTTTTAGGTGTTGTGATACATTGGGAAGATCATTGATGTATAAGAGGAAGAGCAGGGGACCAAGGACACTTCCCTGTGGCACTCCAGTATCAAGTGGTCGTGTTGATGAGGTTGTGTTTTTAATGGAGACGTACTGGTACCTGTTAGTAAGGTAGGATTTGAAATATGTAAGTGCGTGGCCTCTTATACCATAATGGTCAAGTTTGTGGAGTAGGATGACGTGGTCTACTGTGTCAAAAGCTTTTCTTAGGTCAATAAAAAGCCCTAATGGATATTCCTTATTTTCCAGTGCTGTGTAAAGCAGGTCCATCATTTTTACAATTGTATCGTTTGTGCTTTTATTTTTCCTGAAGCCAAACTGGCAGGGTTGAGTATGCTTTGTGTTGTTATAAACGAATATAATCTCTTGTGCACGAGTTTCTCGAAGATAAGTTTGATATTGGTCTGTAGTTATTAACATCTGTGGGGTCACCACCTTTGTGTATTGGTGTAACCCTTGCTGTCTTGAGGGGTGTCGGGAAAGTGCTAGTTTC